>RJWM01005145.1:0-94484 GCA_004363535.1 Dasyprocta punctata | reverse complement strand
GCATTGTTCCAGGGGCAACATGGCACGATGACACAACTACTCTTTCCACACACAGGGAAGAGTGAGTCCCAGTTCCTTCCCCTGGGCTTGCTTGTGAGAGCATGTGTGTACAGGTGTGCGTGCACACACGAGGGGGGCCCCATTTGTGCCCATGTGTACAAGATCCTGCCCCATGTCCAGTCAGGTGGGCCACCGCATGCAGTTGTTCCAGTTGCGGCCTACACAGGAATTCCTCCTGGCCGGTGATAAGCCTTCTTGCTGCCTGCTCTGCTGCATGCCCAGAGCAAAGGGCATCTTTTTCTCTGTTGCACAAAGATTCTGCTAGTAGTGGCCAGGACTGCAGGAGCCGGGCTACCCAGAGCTCCTACCATCGCTGCCCTTTAGACCAATGCCCATCACTCTCCCAGGCTTGACCCTGGCTACCTCCTCCCACTGGTCACTCCAGCCGTGGAACCCCCTTCCTGACCTCTTTCTCTGATCAGCAGGGTTTGTGCTACCTTGAAGCAGGCAGGGCCACCCAGCATGGCCATGTCCCCATGTCCTGGCCTGGCCTGGCCAGCAAAGTTGGGCTGGGGGAAGAGGAGGATCGAGGTTGGCCCAGCCCAAAGCCAACACCCCCAGGACTTAACTGCCACCAGGGCAGTGGTGTGGCAGCAGAGGAGTGGCCCTGTGATCCCTAAGCTGGCAGAGGGGGTACATCTGCCTTGATGTCTGGACACTGAAATGATCCTACGGAGTGGGGTGTGTCCCATGACCATGTGACCTGGAGACCCTGCCCAGTGTCCCCTTGAGGGAACAACCCGGGAACTCTGGATGAACCAGAGGGCACCTGCTGTAGTGGGAGAAGGCAACCTGGGCCCCAGGCCTGCTTGGTCACATCACAGATGCATCCTCCTGAGAGCTGGCCTTGCACTGGGCCTCAGTTTCCCCTCAGAAACAGAGGGTCCTCCCCCTCTGCTGGCAGGTCACCTCGGTAGGCTCCCCATGTTCCTGGACCACCAATGTTGCACACAGTAGGTGCACAGCCCCTAACACCAGAGATGGGGCTCCCTGCAGGTTGGGACGGAGCTGGGCGTCTGGGTGCCTGGCAGGTGCAGCGGGCAGGTGCTAACCAGCACCACTCGGTCACCTCAGAATCTCACAGCTCCCGGCCCCCGCCCCGCACTGACGTCCCCCACCAGCTTCTAACACCTGGATGGTGTGCAGGCTTGATGTGGCCTCTCTGATGTGTACACTCTGAAATCCAAATCCCTTGGCTTCGGGCCTACAGGCCGGCCCAGCTCCAGGGAGAGGCCCCAAAGACCCACTGGCGCCTGGTCACCCCGACAGGCAGCATGGCACCCGCTGCCCAGCCAGCTCTGCAAGGGGTCTCTCCCCAAGACCACCTTTACTTCAGGTCCTTCCCCGGGGCTGAGGGCTATGACCCTGTGGAATGCCGCACCTCTGAAAGTCACAGCCCCCCATGAACTGGGCCTCGGTGTCCTCCAGCTGCCTCCCACCTCTGGGCAATTTATGGGGTCATTCCTTGTCCTGGTGCCAATTGGCCTCTAAAGTGCTTTACAACCTGCTCGGAGGGTGGAGGAGGGAGCAGTCCCCCGGGACAGCCCCAGAGCCCTGGTGGCCCTGCCATTTGGCACCCAGGTCAGGGCAGGCCAGGGAGCTGCCCAGGGCCCTCCTAGCCCTCACAAGGCTCCTCCCTGCTGTTCAGATTCCCTGCGTGCTGTGGTCATTCTTAGAATAAAACCAGCTACACCCAGGACCCTCCAGACCCCCACCTTCTGGGGCACCAGACCCCGAGGTGTGAAAAGGGGTCAATAAAAGCTACTCTTCAACACTGCCCCGAGGACATGAGATGACAGCTGCCTGGTGATGGCATCTCAAGGCTTGATGTGGCTGCGATTGTTTTAACATCAAAGTGGAAATGGCCCAGGATCTCACCTTCCCAGCATCCCTCCTGCAGACCCTCCCTTGGGCCTCCTTGGTGGCGGTTTCTGTACACCCTGCAAAGCACATTTGAGACTCATGTGGTTTCTTGAGTCATTCTAAAGCAAACGCCCACAGGACCACATCTTCCTGGGGCACAGACCCGGCTGGTCCCCAAGAGCCCCCTGTGCCCTCACTGAGCCAGCCCAGCCTACCCTACCTGGGGCGTTCCTTATCTTCTGTGTAGCTTCACAACCTGGGCACAGCTCTCTGCAGAATGTCCTGTAGTCTCCCCTGAGGATATGCATCTCAGGACATTCATGAGATTTATATGTGGATAGGGGAACTTGGAGCCCTGTACTATTTGTCTGTGCTGTATAATATTCCATGGCGTGAACATGCTGCCATTTACCTGTCTGTACCCCTGGGGAGACACGTGGGCTGCTTTGATTTCGGGCCCTCAGGGGCTCTCCTTCTTGGGACACCTTGGTCATGAGGGAAATAGCTGCAGCAGTCACAGAGCATGTGGATATCTGGCTTTGCCTAATGATGCTAACCTCTTGTTTTAAGTGAATTTTGGCTCTGCAATATATAAAAAGATGATGGAAAAATAAAAGTAGGGCAAGCATGCATACCAACACACACACCAAAGAACAGGGGGAATCATTCACAAACCCTGCTATGTCCTAGGACACAGGAGGAGACACAGGCAGCACAACCGATAAACAACAGGTCGCTGAAAAAGGGGCTGCTTTGTTGTTCAATTCATGCTTTGTCTTTATACTAAAAGTAGTGCATCGTGGTTGGGGAGTTAGCTCAGCAGCATAAGTACCTACCTGGCAAGTTGAGTCGTGAGTTTGATCCGGGTGCCAAAAAAAAAAAAAAAAAAAAGGAGTGCATCGTCATCAGAAGACACTTGGAAATCAGACAGATAGTCAAGGGAAAAAGGGTCCATGGCCTTCTCCCAGGCCTGGCTTGAGGTGCAGCCCTGCACCCCAGGGCTGCGGCCAGGGTCTCATGGTCTCCCAGCCCCAGATGCCACGCAGCTAAGCTTCGACCTCTGCTTGCACCTGCACCCAAAGTGCTCACTGACCCGTGGTGCCTCTCCAGTCCCGCCACACAAACTGTATCATCGCACACCTAGAAGTCACTGAGCGCTGCGGTAGGTGCTGGAGAGACAGCAGAATATGGGACAGCTGGGATCTGCCCTCGAGGAAGAAGCTGAAACGAACAGTACGTGTGGCCAATGAGCACACATTAGAAAGGTCATGTTGAGCTAGAAGCCAGAGCCCTGGCATCTGTTTCTCCCCCTACCCAACTCATCAGCTGAGTCCCCGGTTACCTATGCAGGGCCACAATGACACCACCCACCACCTGTCCACTGACTGTGTTGTGCCGTGCACAACTATGCAATGCGCCCAGGACCGTGCTGGGAATTTCTGCGTCTCCATTCTTTGCTCTTCAGGTTGGCCCTGTTCAGGTGAGGAAACTGAGGCTCAGAGGGGCAAAGAGTGTCACAAAGCAGGTCAATGTCAGGCCCAGGAAGAACACAGCCACACTGTGGACTCTGAGGACACCAGCCCTAAGCTGGAAGGGGTGGGGGTGTGTCCCCCACCCCTCTGGTTGAACCACAGGTGGCAGTCCCCAATTTGTCCCCTGCCCATTAACAGCCCTGACCTCTGAACCACACTGGGCGTTAAGGAATTAGAGCAGAGATATGCCACCTTTTGGGCGCTGACACCCCTATTCTTATTTAATTCCACCCCGCCCCTCTCGGTTCCTCCAAGTGTCAGCTGGCAAACATCTGTCCTGTAAATCAAAGCGCTGAGGGGCTCGCCAGGTTTGACGGGTCTCTGAGAATTTCATGGAGCCCTTCGGAGAAGACACCATTGTGAGGGGTGAAAACATCTCAGAAAGTTAAAAGCCTCCTCCTGCAGCACAAAGTGGCCAAGAGCCCAGCTCGGTGGCGAGGTCACAGCCCTGGGCAGGCGAGGCGGCCAGCCGGGGAGCATGGATTCCGTGCCAGAGGGCGGCGCCTCTGACCCTCTAAGGAAAACACCGGCCGGGTTCCGGCTGGAGGAGCCTGAGTAGAAGCCATTGTGTGGACGAGCTGATTTGTTTGGGACCAAGGTGCCATTTGGGGACCTGCAAGCCCGTGCTGGCTGAGCGCCTTTGACCACTGGAGCCGCGCCGACGTCCCCCACCATGCTGATGGATGAGACTCGCTCATCCACGCCCGGGGGGCTCCTTTGTCTGCTGCCCGAGTTCACTTTAAAAATATCTTTGCTGGTCTAATAGCTTCTGTGTTGGAATGATAAAAGCGATGCATTTTCACAGTGTAAGAGGTAGAAATAAAAGAGTCATGTAAAAGTGAGAAAAAAAAATTGGGTGAGTTCTCTAGTTTTTTAATGGACTTCCATGCAAATTTTTGTTCGTTTAAAATTTTGCCCTTTGCATGTGTGTGTGGGTGTGTGCGTGTGTGTGTTGGGGGGGGGGGGGGGATTGGGGATTGAACACAGGGCTCAGTTACATCTCCAGCCTTTTTTATTTTTATTTTCATTTTGAGACAGGTTCTCACTAAATCCCTAAATTGCCCAGGTTGGGTTCAAATTTGGGATCATCCTGCCTCAGCTTCCCAGAGTACTGTGATTACAGGCATGCGCCACCAGCCTTAGCTCCCGCTTTATACTGTTTGTTTATTTGTTTGTTTGTTTTGAGACAAGGTCTCCTTATGTATTCCAGGTTTGGCTTGAACTCACTATATAGTCCAGAGTGACCTCAAACTCAATGATTCTCCTGTCTCAACCTCCCACCTTCTGGGATTATAGGTGTGTGCCAACATGCCTGACTCTGATTTACACTTTCACAAAATAAAAAAAAAATTACTTATTTTTTAAATTAAACTAAATTTTATTTTATTTTGTTTTTTTGAGACAGCATCTCACTAGGTAGTACAGGAAAGCTTGGAACTCACTATGTAGCCCAAGCCGGCCTCAAACTCACTGCGATCCTCCTGCCTCAGGCTCCTGAGTGCTGAGGGAATTAAAATTTTATTGTACAGGTGCGTGTTCTGCTTTCTTCACTTTGCCCCCTGTGTGACAATGTTCCCTCAGGGCACAATTTAACCTGTAGTTGAAGATGTAGATTTTCCTGATCTTTTCCTACTTTAAACCTGGGGTGGGGCTCTGAGGCCTACAGGTGGAACCCAGCCCACTGCCTGTGTGTATACAACCCATGAGCTTGGGATTTGTAAAAAAAAAATTTTTTTTTGAAAAAAAGATCAAAAGAGGAATAACATTTTGTGACACGTGAAATGTGTGCAGTATAAATTTCAGTGCCACAAATAAAGTTTTATTGACAGACAGCATGCACATTGGTGCTTGTGCCCTCTGTGGCTGCTTTCAGAACTGCAAGGTTGAGCCAGGTGTTAACCTAAACCCAACACTTTGGAAGGCTGAGGCAGGGGGATTTCAAATTCGAGTTTTGCCTGGGCAATTTAGCAAGAGCCTATCTCAAAATAAAAAGGGCTGGTCAGGCAAAGACCCTGGGTTCAATCATTAGTATCACAAAACAAACGAGCAACAAAAAGCACAACTGTAAAGCTGAGGCGTTCTGAGGGAGACCTTGAGTCCCTCTGAGCTAAAAACATTTATCATCTGCCCATTTAGAGATTGCTGACCCACTGTACCCTAAATGGGGCTCTGGCCAGCATCCTTGCGTGTCCCTTGAAGAACTTTCCTTAGGGTAGATTCCTGGCTGTGGACGGACAGTTCGAAGCTGGTTCCATCTTCAAGTCTGGTGAGTAGCAGACCCTCCAGCAAGTGCTGTGTCCGGGCAGGTGCAGCCCGGGGACCTACAAGGCCAGGCCATGCTCACCGAAACGTGTTCATTCTGAGGAAGCCGAGCCCCAGGGTGTGAGATTCACGGGTTAGGCCCGGCCTCCTCTGTTCTCCCAAGGACTCCTGGTATGACCCTGAGGACTCTGTGGCTTCAGCAGAAGCAGGGTGTTGATGGGCATTGCTGGAGCGATGGTGAGGAGTTCAGCCAGGGCGGAGCCCTCCTAGGGTCACCCCATCCCCAACCCCACTGTCCTGGGAAGGGTTGCTCACACCAGACCTCTAAGGTAAGGTCTTCCGGTTTCATCTTCTCCCTTCCGCTTTGACCTTCAGATGCTTACTGGCCATTTGCATGTCTTCTGTGTAAACAGCTCTTACGTCTTCCCAGACAAACTCAGGGAGGAGCAGAATGGTTCTGAAGAAAATAGAAGCCAGCCTGCTGGCCACGGGTCAAAGGTGGCACTCGGGCAGTGGCATGGTGGCCGTGTCAGGGAATGGAGGGCCATTTTTCAAGCCAGTTGGGTTGGTGGGGACCAAACCAAAGAGCCCATTGGCCCCTACAGAGCCTACAGGGGAGCCCCTCAGTAAACCAACATGCAAGACACTCCTGGCTCTCTGCTGGGGTGACCCCACATCAGCCTATCATCTCCTAGACAAACTCTGTCCGGTCTGGGCCCCATCTCACTGGTGGGTTCCATATAGGCATGCGTCCTTTGCTCTCTGTCTAAGGACACTCAAGAGACCCACCACCCACTACCACCACTCTGGGCAAAGGACAACACACCTGGGCTGAAATCGGTGTGCTGGGAGCAGGCGCAAGCATTGACGAATGGTGTCTGGAGGGGCTGCATGGTGGCTCTGAAAGAGGCATGTCTACCCGGGAGCTGTGAAGGTAACCTTATAGGGGAAAAAGCTCTTTACGTGCATGGTTAAGTAAAGGATCTCAGGGTGAGACCATCCTTGCTGGGGGAGGGGGGTGGTTAGATCCACTGACAGCCTCTGAGAAGAGAGAGGCAGAGGGTGCATTCCAGGTTGTAGCCCCAGCAGCTAGGAAGGCAGGAAGTGTTCGCCCTCAGAGCCCCAGAAGGAGCCAAGCCCACCACACCCCGTAGATTTCTGACCTCCTGCCTCCAGGGCTGTGACAGCATCGATTTCTACCCTTCAAGTTGCCAGTCTGTGCTGAGTCGCACCCTGGCCTAGGGGCTGGCACAGAGTCCAGCGCTTCACCTAGGAATCCCAGCCCTGTTGTGCAGACACGGTGCGGGGGAGAAACTCTACTGCTGTGGTCAGCATGAGGACCAACAGACGCGCAGCAGGTGTCAGAAATGGCTGTGGCTGTCCCCCCGGATGCTGCCAATCCTGGGCTGGGTGAGTCACAGCCAAAGAGAGCTGAAAAAGCAAGTGTCACCTTGCCACTTCTTGGGAAGGTCCATTCACAGCGCCCTGCACAGGGGTGTGGGGTGGGTCCTCTGGGGTCTTCAGACTGCAGGAGGTGTCTCAGCTGCCACCACCGCCCATGATGACCCAGCCTCAGGAAGGGGACAGGTGGGCCAACTGAGGAGCCAGGGTTCCAGGCAAGTGTCCCCCAGGACAGCAGATACACGCACTCACAAACAGGCTCAGGGCCACCAGGCCTGAGTTCAAGAGGACTGGAGGCTGTAAGGGGAAGCTTGTGGATGGAACCTTTAACATCGACAGAAACTGTGGGACTCGGACTCTGAGGCCAGGAGAAAGCTGTGCCCATCAGGACTGGGTTTTCTGCCCCGGTGACATCCCCCATCTTGCGGGACTCCCCCAGACAGCATCTCCATGAAAGACACCTCTGCTCGCTAAATAAGGCCAAAAGGGCACGGGTGGCAACGGGCCGCCTGGCCAGACCGCGTTAAATGAGGTCCGGGTCTGCTGCTACCCTGGCTGCTGGACCCAGGATCACTGCTGGGCAGGGACTGAGAGGAGACAGGAGAAGTGGGGGGACTTCGTCCAGCCTTCAGTTCCCCCATCAGTACAGCAGGACTGTGATGAGGCGCTACGACAGCCTGACGGGGGCGCTTCTGCCACGCACCATCCTGGAGACCCCAGGGAAGGGGCGACGGCTACAACCCAGTGGGGGAAGGGAGCCCCTAGCGGTCAGGCCGAGGATGGCAGGCCTTAGAAGCGGCTGCAAGTCCCCAGGGAGTTGGGACTCGGTCCCCCTCCTGCAACAGAGTCAGCACAGCTAGGGGTCTGGGTGGCCATACCCTCTGCAACCGCGGCTCTGCTCTTTCCTAGATGAGAAAGCGGGTCAAGGGCTCATCCGAGGCACACAGCGGGAGCGTCGGCAGGAATTCTCCAGCCCCTTGATCTGTGGTATGTGCGGCCAGAAACCCAAGCCGGAGCGTGGCCGGCAGCATCTGTTTAAATGCCTCAAAGCAGAAATGCCTCTCGCCTTGCTGTTTTGCCGGAACGGAGCGCTGGAGGTCCTGGGCTGGGGTGGGGGTGGGGGCTGAAGACCCCCCGCTGCCCTCCACCTTCTTGCCCTGCCTTTTCTCTTTCTCATTTAACAGAGATCGGTCGCCCCCTTCCATGCTTGGACCGGGAGTATGGAGAGACACCGTGACCCAGACACACGCGCGCAGACACACAACTCCACGCGGTTCCCAGACGTGAGGCAGAGGCAGATAGAGGGCAGTAACTGGTGGACTCACTTCTCAGCAATTACGGAGCCCGCTGCGAGGGAGGTGGAGTTCACTTTCCGGGCTTCCCCTCCAGCACCTGCAGCGGGAGAGGAAGACACAGCTGCGGCTGCACCAGCCGCACGCACGATGTGCCCGTGAGCACACACATGCGCGCGCACCCATGCATGAGTAAACGCTCACGTGGGTGCACTCACATCATATCACGTGCACATGACACACTTGCACACACGCACACTCCCATGTGGGCACACTTACTCGAAAACTTGTCCACTCATATCCAAACGTATACACACGTGTACACACACACACACGCACACACATACACACAATGTGACCCAGAGCAAGACCTCAAGTAAACAGTGGTGATCGCCAGTAACAAAACAGTGCAGAATGTTCTGGAACATTGGATGTGGGATTGGTCTTCTCTAGATCTCTGTCTTAAAGGCTCTGTTCTCCATAGCCTGGCCATGAGTGCTACCACTTTAGAGAGAACGCGGACTCCCAGACCTGAACAAGACACAGCAACCAAGTCTGCAAAATTTTCACATTAGAAAACCCCAGAGCATGAATTCCATGGGACCGGAAGGGACGTGACCAATTGAGGAGATTGAGTGGCCATGCGATGCAGAGAGCTGTTATAACCTGTAGCCTGTGATTTGACCAAAGCGCCGTTTTGCTGTTTTGTATGCGCCTTCTTAGATTAGAAACCCCCCTTGATTCGCTAAGGTTTCTGTTTTTCTGTAAAATCCCCCTTCCCCCAGTAACCTAAGAAACAAACAGTTACAACTTTTAGGTTGCTGACCGAAGAGCGGGGTCAAAAGATAAACACTCACCCTGCTCCATGCAAAAAAAAAAAAAATGTAAAACGTGCCTTTCTGTAACCTTTGTTATCCGTATTAGGTAACGACCACCACCATCCGGCTTTAGACCCTCCCCCATGACAATTCCTCCAATGGGTGCGAGAGATCTTTAAAATACTAACCAATGTACTCAACTTTTGTACCCATGTTAGCAAAACTCCTCCTCTCTTTGTTCTAGTGTTTTATAAGCCCCTCCAGGCCACTGAGACGCACACAGTCTCGGATTGGCTTTAAGTGAGACTGCGTCGCCTGGCCAGGAAAATAAACGCTCCATTTTAAATTCTTCGGGCATTCCGTGAGGTTTTTTCAACTCGGGGGTCTTCACTACTACAAGAGCAGGGTGGGGGAGGGCGTGTCCTGAGGGAGCAGCGGAGTTTCCTCCCCCAGGGAACGGTGGCCTTGGAAAATGGGTTCCTGTGCGTGACACTGGGCTGCAACATTGCAACACAGCTCTGTGTATTGTGGAGACACGCCCCCAACGAGACCCAAACTAGCCCAGCCTTTTCCTCCACATAATTCTCGGGGCTGAGCCTTGCCATACTGTAGGTCCAGTGTGTTGCCTCCTGAGCCTCAGTTTCCTGCCCTGGAAGCTGGGTTGTTGATCAAGATGAATGCATTTCCGGGAGGCTGGGACCCTGTTCCTGGAGTACAGTGACCACTGCTCTGCTAAATAAGCTACAAGCTGGGGCCGGGAGATAGGCTGCAGTTTTTAATTTTGGAAAACTTCAAACCTACTGAGAAGCTTCAAGAATAGTAATGACTAACTTCTATATGCTCCTCACCTGTATTTACCAACATCTGACCATGTGTGCATTCACACTCACACACACACACGCACACACACACACACACGCAGAGTTCTCATGATTAGGATGCTTTCCCTGAAGCCTTTGGCATGTGTCCTAAGCCCCAGGACACAGCCTACCTAACCCCCAATACAAGTGTCAAACTTGAGAAACTCATCCATTGCAAGGATTTGATCCAATACACAGTCCACATGCAAACTCCCTAAGGGTCCCAGTCATGTCTCTTATAATTGTGTCTTCTTTGTACATGACTTGTTTTTATTGAGGTGAAGCTCACACAACAAAGTTAACTTTTAGCCGGCTGTGGTGGCGCACGCCTTTAATGCTAGCACTCAGGAGGCTGAGGTAGGAGGAGCGTTGTGAGTTCGAGGCCGGCTTGGGCTACAACGCGAGTGCAAGGCCGGCCTGAGCTACATAGTGCAACCCTGTCTCAAAAAACTAGGGCTGGGAGTTTGGTTCAGTGGCTTAAGCGCCCCAGTGCCGCAAAAAAGAAAAAAGAAAAAGAAAAGTTAACTTTTAAAGTATACAGTTCACTGCGACATCTTGGTACGTTCACAGCCGCCTACTTTATCAAGTTTCAAAAACACATTTTGTCCCCAAATGCAAACTCCTTCCTAAGTAGCCCATCCCCAGACCTCTCCCCCAACCCATCTGCTTCAGCGGATGTTCATAGTAAAGAACCTTATCAGGCATGGTTTTTCTTTCTTAAAAGATTTTATTGTAAGTCAAATGTAGAACTAGACCATTTGTGCATTTATTTGGGGGAGGAAGGGGATGCTACCTACTGGCTGGGCATCTTTGGACAAATTCTTTCCTTCTCTGCTTCTTACTTTGTTCATTTGGGGATAAGGAGCTGCAAAGAAATCTGAAAGGATCTACCTAACCCTAGAACTGTGAGCGGATCTTTGTCAAATGACCCGGACAGCACAGTGAGTACTTACTCAAACCTGGCCTCCTGTGTGGGTCTTAGGGCTTCCTCTTAGGAGGAAGTCAGGGTCCTGCAGTGAGCCAAGGCTCTGGGCTTGGGCAGGGCTGCTAACTTTCCAAAAAAGACTGTTTTGGTAGGAACTTTGTGGCTTCATTTTGGCCAGAAACGGGTTCACATCCCAAATGTAATGCTCGTGAGCTCTGTGCTTCAGGACAAGATGCATTTCCTTCATCTTTAAAGTGGGTGTGGTGAAAATGAAAAGGGATGAAGTGTAGGGACTCCTAAGTGCTGGCCACCACCATCACCATCAAGGGCGCCCACCTAGGTGACACTCTCAGGAGATCAGGATGGATGAGACCGTCTCAGGACCTCATAGCGCCCTGGGAGAAGAAACGGGAAATGTACTGTGGAAGGTGGCAGGTGTCTTAGAGGGAAAGGGAGATCGCTTAGTGTGTGAAGTTTGAAGAAGAGTGAATTTGTGGAGGCTGGGGACCCTTCTGTCTTCATAGGTGGGTTGTGTAGCCCAAAGAGGCCGGAACTTCTGGTGACTTTTCAAGGTCATTATTTGAATTGGATGATTTTTTATGCAGTCACTATCAGTTTCTCATGAAGCTACTCTCTGTTCTGTTTATGTGGACCTGGCAAGTACTGCTTCTTACTTTCCTCTACCTCTCATGGTCACGTGAGATTGCTCCTCTGATGGGTCAAACATTTCTCCAGGCACTCATTCTGTTTTGGTGACGGAGATCATCAGGAATAGAGGTCAGATGCTGGAGATGGGCTTTGCAGCCACACTCACCCACCAACTCCTGTGGATCTGAGGGTGAGAATGAAGCTTGAACCACACCGGGGTCCAACCAGGAGGGCAAGGCAGCCCTAGTTGGTGGGGTTCAGGCCTGGGTGTCTGAGCTGGCACAGATGAGGGTTCCAACCCCAGCTTCTCTGGTCCCTGGGTGGCTGCTGGTGGCTGTTGCTAAGCATCGTCCCTTACCTGCAGACATCCAAAGGGAAGCATGCTGCCCTGAGTGTCCACACAGCACGGGAGCTTCTGGAATCTCAGGGGCAAAAGCCACATCCCATGGACATAGCATCTACACTGGGGGACAGGGCCTAGCTGGGGATAAAGAGACCATGGGACACAGAAATTCCCCTTAGAGAGTGGACATGCGCAAGACATCTCCATCTCCCAAGATGTTCTTCCCTGCCTGGTCCAGAAAGGAAATTAGCAAACAAGGACAGATAGTGTCCTTCAAGGTGCCTGGCTCAGATCTGCTGAAGCGAAGGATAGCAGCAGATGCCAGAAGGGGTAGTTAATGCTAAAGGAAATGTTTACAGGGGTGGGGGGCAGGGATTACAATTCAAAGGCTTTTTTTTCCCCCAAGATACATAATACTTTAAAAAAATCTAAGGAAAAAATTCCACTTAAATAGAAACAGTAGTTGTGATGCAGGAATAATATTCTAGGTTTTAAAATGGGCTGTATTGTGCTTTTCTGGATTTTCCAAATTTTCAACCATAACCAAGTGGTACTTTTGCAATTAAAATGTTCAAAGTCCACCTTTTTTTTTTTGAGGTATAATTTAAAATAAAATGTACCCTAGGTAGTGTTTCAGTGTTATGAGATTAAAGGGTCGTGGAGGTGGATGGTGGGACGGTTGCACATGAAGACGGTATTAACCCACTGAGTAGCACACTTAAAACCCTCAGGATGGCAAATTCCATGTTGTGCGATTTTAATTCAACTTTACAAATAGAAAAAGCAAAAATATCCATCGTGCCTATATTAATGCATGCCTGAAATTCAGACACAATGTACTCAAACTGTAAAATTTAATAATAGAAATTATGTTGAAACCATGAAAACGCAACCTAATTCAAAGGGCACAATTTGATGAGTTTTGACAAATGTCAGCCCTGGTTTGTTTACCACCACGGTCACCCTAAAGAACATTTCCATCACCCCAGAAAAACCTTCTTCCACCCTGGAAGGCAGTTAATTTCCATCCCAGGCAATGACTGATCAGCATTTTGCTACTATGGATTTGTCTTTTTCTGGAGTTGGCATTAAACTTTAAAATTAATAATAAATGTTGCAGCTCGGAGTGGTGGCTAATGCCTGTAATCCCAGCACTCAGGAGGCTGAGGCAGGAGGATCATTGTGAGTTCGAGATCAGCCTGGGTTACAAAGTGAGTTCAAGGCCAGCCTGAACAGCATAGTAAGACCCCCCCCACCACTCCATCTCCAAAAATAGGGCCGGAGCTGGGCATGGTGGCGCACGCCTTTAATCCCAGCACTGGGGAGGCTGAGGTAGGAGGAACGTTGTGAGTTTGAGGCCAGCTTGGGCTACAATGTGAGCGTAAGGCCAGTCTAAGCTACATAGTATGACCCTGCCTCAAAAAGCTAGGGCTGGGAGTTTGGCTCAGTGGCCTAAGTGCCTGTCTGGCAGGTGCGAGGTTGTGAGTTTGATCTCCGGTGCTAAAAAAAAAAAAAAAATGTATTGGGCCAGGGATTTAGCTCAGCAGCATAAGCACCTGCCTAGCAAGTGCAAGGTCATGCATGAGTCAATCCCCAGTACCAGAAAAAAATAAAAAGGACTGTATTACAGCAAAAGACACATCAACACTAATCCACCTCAAAATTTTTCCCCTTGATTCAAGCACATTTATCCCATCATTCTTGCCACTTTCTTTTTTTAAAAAATTTATTATTATTATTAATTTATTTATTATTATTATTTTTTGGTGGTGGTACTGGGACTTGAACTCAAGGCCTTGTGCATGCTAGGCAAGCACTCTGCCACTGAGCTACATCCTCAGCCCCCTGCCACTTTTTTTTTTTTTTTTCTCCCTGCACCAGGAATCAAACTCACAACCTCACGCCTGCCAGACAGGCGCGTAAGCCACTGAGCCAAACTCCTGGCCCTGGTTTTCTGAGGCAGGGTCACACTATGTAGCTCAGGCTGGCCTTGTGCTTGCATTGTAGCCCAGGCTGGCCTAGAACTCACAACGCTCCTACCTCAGCCTCCTGAGTGCTGAGATTAAAGGTGTGTGCCACCACACCCCGCTCCCTTGTTACTTTCTGATGCAGTTCTGGAAGTCCTCTTTCTAGAGTATCTTTATGAGGTGTGATAAAAAATACAGCGATTGCTGCTGCCAAATGCCGTTCAATGAAGAGAAGGCTTGTAAGAACATTACAGTGTGTCCTCTTCACCCAGCTTATTCACCAGATCTGCTGCCATGCAACTTCTAGCTCTTCCTCAAAGTCAAAATGATCATGAAAAGTAAATACCTGAATCAATTCAGGACATCAAGGCAGTCATGACAGCACTGCTAAAGACACTCACAAAAAAAGACTTCCAGAACTGCTTCAGAAAGTGGCAAAGCTGATGTGATAAGTGTGTTTGAAGTGGGGGGAGGGGATATGTTAAGGGGGATTCGTGGCAATGTGTCTTTTACTGCAGTAATTTTTCCAAACTTAAGTATTCAGCATATTTTTTAAATTATTTGCTAATTCTCCTGTGAAATAAGGATTATTCCTTTTGCTGTCTCACAAATGAGGAAAGTGAGCTTCAGCGAAGCCTTTCATTTTTCACTTGGCTATGGCCAGACCAATTTCTGGGCCAGCAGAATGAGCTCTTTTTGGAATAATAATCCCTATGGGGGTGAGTTTTGGTGAATCAGAACATCTTGTGGGAAACAATGCACTTCTAGTAGATTCTGGGTTGTGGCCTGGCATGGGCTGTCTAGTTCAATGCTTAGGCTTTTTTGTGTTCCAAGCCCTACGGTTTTCTAACAAAGATTTTTTTTTTTTTTACCAATGCTTAGATTTCCTCAATTACAAAATGATTTTCAATTACAAGGGAGCAGGGGGCTAGGGAAGGATGGCGGGGGAGGCCCTCTTAGGTACTTAGAAGTGACCAGAAAAAAATTCAGGTTCCTAACTGCAAACTAAAAGAAAACAATTGTCTTCATAATATAAAGCTTGTGTGTAGAGCTGAGCAGGGTGTTTCGAGTCTCTGGGACACAGGTTTAGAAATGATGACAATCTCACATTTGCCATGATCAAAAAATAGCAACCTCCCCAAACTCAGTGAGAGGTGAGGAACCCCAGAAAAAAAAATTTAAGGTTCTATGTGACAGTTAACAAATTCTCAGGTGGGGTTAAAGATGTACCTCAGTGTTAGAATGATTGCCTAGCTTGAGTGAGACCTGGGTTTCATCCCCAGCACTGCAAAGAGCAAGAAAAAAAACCAAAACCACACCAGAAACAACAAAAACAGAAAACAAACAAACAAAAATCCCTTTGGAGCCATTCATGGTGGCATACGCCTATAATTCCAGCACGCTGGGAGGCTGAGGCAGGAGGACAACAAATTAGAGCCCAGCCTAGGAAACAAGAATTTAGCAAGACTTTGTCTCAAAATAAAAAATAATTTAAAAAGGGCTAGGGCTGTAGCTCAGTGTAAAGGCACTGGGTTCAATCTCCAGTTTCGTCAAGAAAACAAACAACAAAGCCCCCAAAAACACTTCTCTCGGGTAACACGAAAGCTAAAACAAAGGCGCCCAACCAAGCCCTTCAGGCCACGTGGGCCCTGGACCACATCGCGGACGGGGGCAGTGACCAGGATGTACGGTCCGCTGGCTGCACGGCTGAGTGGATGAAATGCGCCCACGCGGAGAACCAGCCCACTGAGCTACTTGAAGCAACTGCAACCTGAAAAATCCGAACCAGGAGACACAGCAGTTGGGGCTCTGAAGACCCAGCTATGACCGAGCCCTCTCCAAGTCCTCACCTGATGCACGCCCAGCTCTTAGCTAGCGAGCCAACGGGTGACCACAGCGCCCCCTGCTGGCCAGTGTTGTGCTCCCCTTCCGACCCACGCAGGGAGGCACCAGCAGATGCTCAAGCCTGGGCCCTACAACCAAGCATCCGTGCATGCAGCATCCCTCTCTGCCGGTCCATCTCCGCAAGCCTCACTTTCCTCCCTCGTGGCACGATTCACCGCCACAAGGCGCACAGCACTGCTGGGGCTACGGCACACCAGGTGCCCAGCTGGCCCTCGGGACTGCCGTCAGCTTCATGAATTACTCCCGGGCACTTTTGTCCACCACTTGTCTCAGTGACCCGCAGGACTGAACGCAGGCCGAGGCCACAGCCCCAGAGGTTCCTGGCCTGCTCCAGGGAGTGGTCAGGTGAGGATCCCGGCGCTGCAGCGGGTCTGACCCGGGAGCCCCAAGACAAGGCCATGTTCACTGCCTGGGAGGCAGGACAGCCCGGGTTTACAGGCAGACTGTCTGGGCTCAAAGTCCAACTCCACTACTCGCAGATTGTATGGACTTGGGTCACCCTGCTACTTTTCTGGGGTCCCTATTTTCCACCCATCCAATGGGGGAAATGGAATACTTGGGGGTTTTTGTGGAGATTTAAACTGAGAACATAGCCCCGGGGCTTAGACCACCCTTGATGCATTGCCCAGGGTGCCCTGGACACCACCTCCAAACCCTTCCGCCGCCGCTTCATCAGAAGTGGGAGAGGGCTGGGGGCGGGAAGGGGGGCCTGGATGCGGCCATTTCGCCTCCCCCAGTCCGATTTGGGGCGCGTCCACCAGTACAGCCGCTGCCACCCTCCTCAGCACCCCGCATTTATCACGGACTTTAAAACGAAAGCTGCAGGGGAGGGTAATTAAGTTTAATAGGAGCCGCCGTCGATTGAAAGCCACAGGGGGGAAGTAATTAGATTTAACAGAAGCCACGGCTTTCTGAACCAAGACGCACAGCGTGGGAGTCCCTGGTCCAGAAACCCTAGGGGATGATGTCTTTTTCTAAAGGCTTTCCTGGTGACATTTTCTGCGCGCTCCGTCATTAACGCCAGTCACTGCCGGGGTATGAATGTGGCCTTTGCTCATTGAAATTCATTAGGCCTGGCATCTCCGTGGCGTCGCCGCTGTGCCCTCCCCACCGCCTCTGCGCGGGCCGGTGCGCTTCCCCCCCCGCCCCAGGAGCCGGGGGTTGGAGGCACAATGGGCAAGGACCCGAGTTAAGCCCAAGCCCCCTGGGAGGACCCCTTTCTGCCCTGCCAGGGCATTCTCCTTCTCTGCAGGCGCCGCTTCCCCGAGGCCCCCATCTCCCCACCCGCCCGCGGACCCCGCGCGTAGGGCCTCCGGGGCCGGGCCTCCGACGCACGGCACCCCAGACACAAAGGAGCTGCGGCCGGCGCTGGGAAGCGGAGCTCACCGACGCCGCAACCGGCCAGCCCACCCAGCCCGAAAGTCGCTTTCCCAAACCACCGCCCTGCCAGCCTCCATCCCTTGGGGCAGGCGCGGGTCGCCCAGGGCGTGCAGCGCGCGGGAGCCGAAACTGAGGCCGAGGCGCCACCTCGCGGCCGCCCCACGCGCCGCGCTCTCATTGTGCGTCCACGGCTGGCGATCGTGTGTGTGTGTGTGTGTGTGTGTGTGTGTGTGTGTGTGTGTGTGTCGGGGGGCAATTTAGCAGGATAAAGGGGAGCGGGGGTTCTGGGATCGCCAGAAGATAAAACTCTGAGCACGTGAGAAATTCCGAGCTGCGGGGGGAAATGGTGGCAGACAACAGCAGACACAGATAAGCAGGCTGGGATTCTTGGAGGAGGCAGGGAATGTGGTCTTTTAAGAAGGGCACCAAAGCCTGCCCCGGGATGGAAGCAAAGCGTCAACTCCCCTAATCTCTGGTCTCCGGGTTCCCGTCCTCCGCCCCAGCTAAGGCTGCACACCAAGCGCATCCTCAGCGGAAACGGGAAAGGGCTTCTTCAGTTGTCTACTGCTTTGTGAAATTAAACTCACACGACCCAGAGCCCCTGGTTGCCCTGCCTTTGAGAGCTGTTCTTTGGGGCCGGTCGCACTTCTGGGCAGCCCCCTCCCCCCATCAGGACAGCGTGGGCGGTGTCAAACGGGCGGGGACTAGGAGCCACCGCCCACCTGCCGGGGCCAGGTCAGGAGGCGGGATGTGACAGGGTGTGTGCGGGGGGCGGAGGCTTGATGCAATCCTGATCAGAAATGCTCGGGGATCCCAGGCACCTATCCGCGGGGCTGGCCGGGCAAGCTATATAAGGCTGGAGGCCCGCGCTACGCGGCCGTCGGAGCGAGAGTGTAGTGCACCCAGGGGCCCGTAGCTCACGGTCAGCTCGAGGGCACCGCGCACAGGTGCCACAACCCTGCCGCGCATCGCCGTCGCCGCGAGCCCCCGGAGCTGCCATGCAGAGCGCGCCGAGCGGATGTGCGGTGATCCGCGCCCTGGTCCTGGCCGGCCTGTGGCTGGCGGTGGCGGGGCGCCCCTTGGCCCGGCGGTCTCTCGCGCTATCGGACCAGGGGCCGCACTTGTACTACGGCTGGGACCAGCCGATCCGCCTTCGGCACCTGTACGCCGCGGGCCCCTACGGCCGCTCGCGCTGCTTCCTGCGCATTCACTCGGACGGCACGGTGGACTGCGTCGAGGAGCAGAGCGAGCACTGTGAGTGCCCGCAGGTCCCAGCACCCTCCCCGCCGCGCCTCCTCCCTTTGCCCTTCCTCGGCTCCCGCGGAACCCCGGGATCTCTCCGGAACCCCAGCTTTTGGCACCCTGACTTTCCTAACCCTTCCCCCGGTCCCCAGACAGGGCGGGGGCGCAGGTGTTCGAAGGAGCGCGCCCTCGTGTTATGGGTCCCTATCCAGGCTGCAGCTGCTTGCTTCCCTTGTACCCAGGTTTGCTGGAGATCAGGGCAGTCGCTCTGGAGACCGTGGCCATCAAGGACATAAACAGCGTCCGGTACCTGTGCATGGGCCCCGATGGCAGGATGCGGGGGCTGGTAAGTGTCCGCACGGGTGTAAGGATACACGCAACGTGGGTTTTTTCTCACCTCTGCACAAACCTGAATGCAGCTTCTACGGAAGGCTTTCAAGGGCCCATTACTCAATCTAATGCTCGGGTGCCTCTTCCCTCAACACGGAAATTTACGGTCGAGCCCGTAACCAGAGAATGGCTGAGAGCAGCCATGCATTCGCAATTGAGCTAAAGGCCGCCAGCGGGCTGAGAAGACCCATTATGCGGCTCCCTTTGATATTAAACAGGAAAACTCACCTCGCCCCTTTCAGCCCGGGCTTTGCGTGTGGTCCTCTTCCTCTCTCAAGTATAAGAAGTAATATCCATAAATTTTATCTTCCCCAAAAATTGCCAAATCTGAAAGTAAAAAAACACTGAGATTGGCGAGGTTGCTTTTCTTTTTTTCTTTTGTTGGTTTGGGTTTTGGGACTGGGGCTGGACCCCCCAACCCCCAGGGTCTTTGCACTGAGCTACATCTCCAGCCCCTGATTTTTAAATTTTGAGACAGACGTCGCAATCAGTTGCCCAGGCTGGGCTTGAACTTGCTTTTCATCCTCCTGCCTCAATCTCTTAATTAAGTTTTATATATCAGGTAAACAGTGTGGCGTAAGCTGCAAATGTATTAGACTAATACATCCCCCACCCTAACAGCTCACCTGCACTTCAAATGCTTTGGTTTGGGGCTTTGGGGGGCTGGGGGATGGGCTGGGAAGGCCCAGGTAACCGCAGGAGGCTCAGACTGGAAGTGTGTGGATGCGGGGGGCTCTGGTCGCTGAACAAAGGCTGTGTGAGTTCAAAGGAACCGTGCTTGGAGGAGACTGTGTGAGGTCCCCAGAGGCCAGGCCTCCCACACAGCCTGGGGCTCCCTGGGAGGAAGCGGGGGCAGGGCTAGGGTGTCTGTGTGAGCACCTGCACGGACCCCAGCCCCCATTTGCAGATGGCCCCAGGTCTCTGCATCTTAAAGAGTCTCAAAATAGTTTTGTGTCTGTGCCATCTACTTACTCCATTTATCTGCTTGAAAAGATGGTTTGAAAAATACAGGGGGCTCTGCTTGCTGAAAGCTGATCCCAGAGGGCTCCAAACCTGCCTTTGTCACTTTTGTTATGTTGACATTTAGTAGGACACTCAGGGTGGGAAGGCCCTGCAGAGACTTTGGGTGTAAATCCACCCCCCAAGCAGATCTAACCCAAACTGGGGAGCCTGGAGGAGCCTTTCACTAAAAAGTCCTTTTCTGCCCCTTGGTATCTTGGCCATAGCCTAGCACAGCTTGAAGATTTTATGCTTTTTAATTTTTTAAACTAGAAGTTACACATTTTTTTTCTAGAAACTCAAAATTGATTACATTTGCTGTATGGTGAAAGGAGGATACTAATTTCTCCCAAAGAACCCGTAGAATGAAATACTTCTCTTGTTTATCTACAATTTGCATTTTTCAGAAATTCACAAGAAACTGCTGCGATGGCCTGGTGTGCCATTGGCCTGGGCCCACGCGGTGGGGTTCTTGCAATTATACTTATCAGCGCCTTATCAGCAAGTAACTCACACACCTGCAGTTCAGTGACCTTTGTAGACTGGGGCAGACTTGGGGCCTGTGTTTACTGCGCAGCTTCCCAGCTCTCAGTCTTATGAGGCTCTCCCCTTGTTCCCATTGGGTAATGACCCCAGTTTGGGGTAGGACTCACCCATGGGCACCTCGCAAGTCTAGGGACTAGGAATGTTCTGGGGAGAAGGGACATTTCCTGCTGCACACATTTCCGGACCCCCGCCGCTGCGGGCTCTGCCTTGGCTTGGGGGGAGGGGGCTGCGGATTATCTCTTCCTGCTGGGCTGCCCTTGCCGAGGGGGGAAAGTTCCTCCAGAGAATGAAGGAGCCGGAGGGGGCCGATGCTTAGAAAGGCTCCCAATTACTGCCGGTCTAGATGCTGGCAAATAGACGCCCTAGCCCGGACCTCAGATTGGGGGGCAGGGGGGTGAGAGTAATTCTGAATCAAAAGACTGATCCTAAAATGATCCCATGTTTGGTCAGAGGTTCTCAAAGCGCCAGTTGAATGTGATGAACTTTTTAAATGTAACTAGTAAAGAGTTGGGAGAAATGCACAGGTCATGCCTATGGTTTTTATTGCTCAGGACAAGGCAAAGTTGAAAAAGTGAGACGATTTAGTGGGAAATACCGAGAAGCAGTATTCAGTGTATATATAGGTACTAAGTAGCTATGCAAAAGGAATATATAGATATAAAAACTAGAAAACATTTACAAAGATGTAAAATATATTTATTGTAGTTGTATGCTATTGAGCCTTCATATGATTATGGATTTGACATATAATAAAGTTTGTAAACTACGTGCTTACATACACATGCATATTTATAAAGTGAGTACAAGTGGTGGGAATCCACTGATGGTGGCCTCCACAGACGGTTGGTGGCTCAGGGGGGCAGTTGCCCCTGCGGTGCGATGTTTTCTGCAGTTCTGGGCCACTGCCCACGGTACTCCCACTCTCCATCCCCCACAGCCCTGGTATTCGGAAGAAGACTGCGCCTTCAAGGAAGAGATCAGCTACCCAGGCTACAGTGTCTACCGCTCCCAGAAGCATCACCTCCCAATCGTCCTGAGCAGCGTCAAACAGAGGCAGCAGTACCAGAGCCAGGGTGTGGTGCCCCTGTCCTACTTCCTGCCCATGCTGCCCAAGGCCTCTGTGGAGCCCAGGGACAAGGAGGAATCCAGCGTGTTCTCGATGCCCCTGAAGACAGACAGCATGGACCCGTTCGGGATGGCCAGTGAGATCGGGCTGGTGAAGAGTCCCAGCTTTCAGAAGTAAACCGAGGCTCTGAGGATGCTTCCTCGGGAACAGTCCTGAGACCCCGTTTGGTGTAGCTTTAGAAGGAAACCTTAGGAGTTGTACATATTCCGAGTTTTATATTGGCTGTGCCAGTTTCTAGCAGATAGACTTGTCTGATCATAAAATTGTAAGCCCTCCACCTGCCTGGCTGCTATCCAAGCCCCCACAACCCCACAGATAACCTTGATTGCTGGACAAGTCGCTGTGTTACTCCGGTTCTGCTTGAATACCTCCACTGATGGGGAACTCATTCTCTTTGGGAAAATCCCTAATGCTGAACCGAACCTCTATAATTGTTTGTATCATTTGCAGTACAGGCCGCTGAATGGTAAGCGGTCATTTTTACATTCACATCCAGCTGACTAGGTCTGTGAAACATTAGGTACTTTGACTCACCGCAAGTCTCAACTCCAAGGACCCTTTGAACCCCCAAATGCCTCCTGACCAGAGGGACAGCCAGGCTTTGGGAGCAAGGGAGGCCTGGAGTCCTTCTCCAGCTGGGAACTTCTTAAATTGTCCCTGGGGCTGGTTCTGAGTGGGTACGCTCAGGTGGACACCTATGTGGCCATCTGCCCCCAGGAGATAAGGTGGTCACCTGCTTCCTTACTTCCAGATAGCCACGCCAGGTTTGAGGCTGGTGACCTCGGGCTGATGACACTAAGAGGGATGGGCAGTGAAGACAGTTTCAGGAGCATAACCTGGCCGTGTGACTCAAGTTCCCAAGGAGTCAGACCTGCTCAGGTCACACAAACAGCACATGTGAGTCTGTCCGTCCTAATCCGGCCACCTTGGGGTGCTGTCCTCAAAAGCTGTGGCTCACTGAATAGCGACTCAAGAACAGGTCACCACCAGTCAGTCACCTACCCTCTGTCCAACCCTCACCTGTCACCAGTCCCCATGAGCTGGGACTCCCCAGCCACTTCATTCTATCAGCCCACACCACCCCATTTGAAACCAGTAAAGAAAAATAATGTTCGAGAGCCCCAAGTCTTGCCAACAACTTGTGGACGCAGCAGGGGAAGAAGGTTCAGAATTCTCTCCCCAGCACTTAAGTTTCCAACAGGATATTTATGAGTAATTTATTTTGATATGTACATCTCTTTTTTTATTTTCTTACTTTATTTATACCCCAAAATTATATTTATGTACATGAGGTTTGTTTTCTACATTAAAATGGAGCTGGTTTGTATCAAAAGTTGCATTCTGGTGTGGTGGAATGGTCATAACCAAGGGAGTCGTGGGCGGGTCAGGGCTGGCACTGCTGTCCCCGGCAGGGGTCCCTGTCTGCACCAGGAGCTTCTTGCCCCTTTCAGCAACTCACTTTACATCTCACTCCTTGGCCTCTCCCAGCCTTCTGTGCTGGGGGTCAGATGCGGTGCACGCCTGTAATCCCAGCACTTAGGAGGCTGGGGCAAGAGGGTCACCGAGAGCTCAAGGCCAGCCTGGATTACATAGTTTTCACTAGAACCTGTCAGAACAGCAACAAAAAGCACTGGTGTAAGTGAGGATATCTCGCCTTCAGCATGTCTGGCATCTGGGACCAAACACATAATGTTGTATTGCATAAGTTCCCTCCTTCCACCTAGTGCCAGGGTATTTAACAGCATCCCCAGTCAATACCCACTAGGTGACAGTGGCCACCCCCGGTCTGACAGTCAAAAATATCTCCACACCCAACGTGGTGGTACAGGCATACAATCCCAGTACTCGGGGAGGCAGAGGCAGAAGGATGACAAGTCTGAGCTCAGCCTGGGCAATTTAGTGCTTTAGTGACACCCTGCCTCTACATAAAAAAGTGAAAAGGGCTGGGGATGCCACTCATGGAGAAGGCTCTGGGTTCAATCTCTAGTATTGCAGAAAACAAAACAAAATCTCCAGAAGTTTCGCAGGTCTGCTGGATGAGTCCTGAATAAACAGGATTTCTTTTCGTCCATTAACAAATCCAGAGAGAACCAGGTCATCCCCAGCCCACGCTGCCCACTCGGGCTGTGTTCCAGTGCTCTGGGGGTCTGTCTCACTCCTGGTTTCTGCTGGGGTCCCAACTAAGCGGGTGGTGGTGGTGGGGAGCTTTTCAGGAAAGTCTAGTCAGATCTTCCTTAAACCTGACAAGTTCCTGTGCCAGCCCAGCTGCCACGACTGAATCCTGGGGCCACTGGCCAGCCGCAAGGCAGGCTGGGGTAGCAAATATGAAGCAGGTCACATTGTTTCCCTGAGCAGAGGGGGAGAGGCTAGCAAGGAAGGAACAGGGGTGATGGTGAGTGGGAAGTGTGACCCCACATCCTCGCTGCAACCACAGGTCAGTCCAGAAGTCTGCGTCCAGTCAAAACATCCATAAAGGGACGGTGTCTCGGAGACCGCCAGTCGCTAAGGTCCCCGCCAGGCCTTTGCGGTGACGGGTGACTCCCTCTGCGCTGTGGTCCCAGTGACAGTTGCTTCCCATCTCCACTCGTGATAAAATAAGAGAGCTGTACCCATCATAAAGTGTTACCATTGTGGGTGTCAAGCAGAAGGGGAGCCAGGACCAGTCTGGACTGTGCTGGGTTTTTGTTTGGTTTGTTTTTGTTGTTTTTGAGACAGGGTCTCAATATGTGGTCCAGGCTGGCTTGGAACTCTAGGTAGCCCCAGCTGGCCTCAAACCTACTGTAACCCTCCTGCCTCTCGCCTTCCAAGTGCTGAGATTACAGGGATGAGCCTACAGCTGCCTCGGAATCAAGCAGTATTTCAAATAGGATGTGGCCTGGATCCAGGGACCTTTGGAAGCTCCCCTGTGGTTCTGACGGGCAGTCCAGAGTGACAGTGACACCAACTGGTTCAAGGGAAGGAGCTCAGGAAGAAAGTTAGCTATCAGGGCCTCCCTCTCTGGCACCTCTTCCCTCCAGGCTGGCCAACAGAAATGAATGAATGCGTGACTGTAAACTAATTCATACTGGAGTGTTGATGGTTGATACATCTCTCTAGACCACATTTGCACTTGACCTTAAAGCGATGACGTGCTCAGCAGACAGTGCAGGCCCTCGGGCAGGTCCGTGGATACAGGATTTGCCTCTAAACATCACTTCCTCTGTGCAGTGCCCATCTTGGCTTCCACACGGGATTTATCTGATACTCACTGAGTTTAGCAAATCAAAATGCAGCACCCTCCATTACATTTGAATTTGAAGTAAACAATTGCTTTCTTTTCCTAAACTCCTAAGTAGCTTCCACGCACTATTTGGGATAGATGCCTGCTAAAAAATGATTTATGATCTGAAATTCAAATTTAGCCAGGTGTCCTGTTTTGCTAGGCAGCCCCACCTTAGGTATATGTCACTGACACGGGGGTCAACGATGAGGTCCGGGCTCAAAGCAGTGCCCACCTAGGCAGGAGGGGGCTGCAGGGAGGCCGGAAGCAGGGGGGCCCAGATCTAGGGGAGGGGCTGCTTCCTCAGCTCCATTCCCCAGCGGTAAAGAGGGGCCCCTCCTGGGCAGCCTGTCCTGTGACCCCCAAGGAGAGCTGGACCCTGAGACCCAGGTATTAGGACTCCTGCAGCTCCAAGCGACAGAAAACTCAACCCAAACTGGTTTAAAGGAATAAGACACAAAGGAAAGTACTGACTCACTTCATGAAAAGTCTAATCCCAGCACTCTGGGAGGCTGAGACAGGAGGATCAGTAATCCAAGCCCAGCCGGGGCCAATTTAGTGAATTAGTGAGATCCTGTGTCAAAGTAAAGAAGGAAAAGGGCTGGGGATGTTAACTCTGTGTAGCGGCCCTGGGTTCAATCCCCAGTACCAAAGGAAAAACTACGAGGAAAGAAGAGAAGAGAAGGGAGGAGAGGAGAGGGGGAAGCACAGGCTGGGCTGGGGCCCTGGAAGCTCTGGCACTGGTCTCTCTGTCGTTATTAGGCACCGGCTCCTTTGGTGACAAGGTGGCCCCCTGCAGCTCCCGGTTTATCTCGCACCTTCCGGCAGGTCCAGGTGACAGACACCCGGCCCTCTCCCGCTCAGCGGCAGGCAGGAGGCGGGGGTGTCCCTTCTCATCCCAGCTGAGGTCAGGATGCTGTCACCTCCTCCAGCCCAGAGGAAAGCCCAGGGCAGTGGCCGTCCCCGAGTCACCCCACCACTGTGGGATGAACTCACCTCTGCAGTCTGGGAAGTGACAGCTGGAAAGCCACAAAGGCCCAGAGAGTGGGCGCCAAGCACCCAATTCCAGAGGGCAGGAAGGAGCACTGCCGTGCGTCCTGCCACAGCGACGTCGCATAACACAATTTCCCGGCACACAGCTGCCAACCTCCCTGAATCTTGGAAGCTCGGAGCCTGTTGGTGAGCTAATAAGTTGACCCTTGGCTGGCAGCCCCCGGGGGAATTCGGGGTGGGTTGCTCACCTGAAAAGAAAGGCTGGAATTAGCCCCACCCCACTCCCATCCTGGGAGGCAGAGATGGGACTGAAGGTTGAGCTGATTCCCGGAGGAGGCCGGAGGCTGAGGCAGTGCAGTCTTTGGGAACCTGGCCTTCGGGAAGGGGAGGTGCAGAGTGAGGGCTCCCTGACCCCTGCATCTCCCCACCCCCCACATCCTTGGTATTGAACAGTTCAGGAAGTGCTTCCCTGTGCTGCGAGCCACTGGACCAAGCAACGGAGCCCAAGGAGCGGCTCGCGGGAGCCTCAGTGAATAGCTGATCAGGCAGAAGCGTAGGTGAGACACCTGTGGCTGTGACAGGCATCCTGGGAGGGCAGTTGTGGGGACAGAGCAGTCACTTTTGGGGTCTGGCACCTTCTCGAGGGAGGCGGCACAGAACTAAATTGGGTTACAGGGTGCCCAGCCGGTGCCCCCGGGAGTGATCTGCCTTGTGAGTGGACACCAGGAGAAACTGAGGCTGTTTGTGTTTTTCTGTCATAGACTTGCCCCCCAAACCTGTGTCAAGGTGCCCAGAAAGGAACCACAATTGTTTTGGTGGGGGAAGAGGATACAGTGTGGGCCTTTTGCCTCTGAGGGTTGCAAGTGGAGGAATTGTATTTTTCAGTTCCATCTTTTATTTCATTTTTCCCCCATTCTTTTATTTTTTATTTTTAGATTTTTTTTAATAGTTCCATCTTTTCTATCTGGTTCTTTTTCATAACTTTATTTAACTGCAAAGAAGTTTCAGTGGTTTCATTTTGGTTCAAGAGAATACGTTTCCCGGCGTGGCAGCCCATGTTTGTAAACCCAGCACTCTGGGAGGCTGAGGCAGGAGGAGCCCGAAGTTTGAGGAGCCCAGCTTAGACAACCTAGGAACTTGGAGAGACCTTGTCTCACAAATGAAAAATAAGAAGAGGGATGGGAAGTAGCTCAGTGCAAAGGTCCTGGGTTCGGTCCCCAGAGAGGAGTGGGTGGGAGGGAGAGAGCGGGAGCAGAGCCCCTTCTTAGTGCTTGGTGAAGCGTTTAATGACTGCTGCTTTAAAATCTGTGTCAGACGCTGCAGCCCCTCTGGTGATTGATCTTGGCATGAATTGTTCTTACGCGCTGAGGCTGCAGAGCCCACCCCCCCATGCCTGGGAGGACCTGTGGGTTTTTACGGCACCCCTCTTTCCTCGGTGCCCCTCTTTCTCTCCTCTTTTTCCCTTCCTGGTTCCTCCTTCCCTCCCTGCCTTCCTCCTCCTTCCTCCTCCTTCTCTCTGCTTCTTTCTCCTTCCTGCCTGCCCGCCCCAGTCCCCCCCAACCCCCTGCTTGTTTTCTCTCCCTCTCATCTCTGGCTCAAGGGACATCGTGGCCGGCTTATTCTTCCCGTTCCTGCAGCCCCCAAACCTTGCTCTCCAAGATCCAAGAGACGCAGCAAACAAAGCCAGGCATGTGTGCCTTCCGGGATCTACTCTGCTGCTAGGCGCTGAATAGTATTATCCAATTTCTTGTTTATGTCTTTTTACCTTTTTGTTTTTTAAGACAAGGTCTTGCTATGTAGTTCAGGCTGGCCTTGAAATCATTATGTAACTCAGGCTGGCTTCCTGCCTCAGCCTCCTGAGTGTTGGGATTAGAGGCATGCGCCACCACACCTGGCAGTATTGTTAATTTTTAAGCATAATATTTAGTTATACTTAAAAATAAAATCTAAGATAGGTGTGGTGGTGCATACCTACAATTCAGCACTCTGGGAGGCTGAGGCAGGAGGATCTCAAGTACAATTTGACCTGGACTTACTGAGGCCCTGCCTCAAATAAAAAATAAAAAGGCCTGGGAATAGGTTCAATGTAAAACCATGGGTTCAGTCCCCTGTATCATTGAATAAGTAAATAAAAATATAACAGAATTTATATCTAGCTGGCCAGGATAGTACATGGCTGTAATCTCAGCACTTAGAAGGCTGAGGCAGGAGGATTTCAATTTCAAGCCCAGCCTGGGTTGTAAGTTCATAGGGAGATGATCCTGTCTCAAAACACCCAAATGAAATAAAAATCCACATCTCTTAGTGATACATAGTGAATAGTCACTGGTGAAGTGATTGAGCAAAAAGAAGGATGGCGGACTAAGAGCCACAGAAAGCTGGGCGGTGCTGAAGTTGGGTGACGGCTCTGGGGCCCCTTAAACCATCTACACTGGCGCATGTTCGGAACTGTCCATAACAGAAACTTAAACCAAGGACCAGACGGAAGTTGCTCACTCGCTTTCTACAATCCCCCTGGAAGCAGCTACGAGGACTGCATTGCCTGTTGGAGAAGAGGAAGCTGGGTCCCTGTGTGACCACGAGGAACAGAAGGAGCTCAGGATGGTATGGGACCTGGTGACCAGGGAGGAGGAGGAGACCTTCATCCACAGGAGTCACGGAGGTCTCGGGTTGCTCTGTGGCTGCAGCTGCGCCTGTCTCAAGCACAGTCTCCAAAGTCCACCATGCAGTGGAGGATGCGAATCAGGAACCACCCACAGTGTGGCAGAGGTGTAGCTGTCTACACAGGCATGCTGTGTACCCGAGCAACATCCTGGGAAGGACTCAGACAAAGCAGGTAACCAGCTGCCTTGAAGGCGAGGGAGGACGAGGGGGTGTGACTGGGAGATTTCTCGCCATAGTTCTTTACTGTGGTTTGAGTTTCTTTTTCTGAAACCCATAGTCAGGGACTGAGGGAGTAGGTCCAGGCACTGGAGTCCATCCTCAGCATCCTCCAAAAAAAGCAGGCAAGCTGGGGCTGTAGCTTAGTGCAGAGGACCTGTGTTCAGTCCCCAGTACCTAAAAAGATAATTACAATATAAAACACACCATAGGTCCATATGATCCTTTTTAGGGTCGGACTGGGGGAAACGGAGGTTCATAAATCCCAGCAGCTGACGCCAACACCACAGCCTGGCCTGGTGGCCCAACGGGGCTTGGGGCAGCTCCGTCAGCGGCGCACGGGCGCCCTCCAGCGGCGGTGCGCAGAACAGGTGGCGCGAGGCCTAAGGCTCAGGGCCCGCGCTCATATCCAGCAGGTGCGGCGCGCTCCTTGGGCCCCTTCCGGTGTCCGGGCTTGGAAGCTGGCGGGCTGCCCGTAGGGACTGTAGCAGCTGCGCCCTCACACGTGACGCTTTGAGTGGCCTGACTGCTGGTGGTCAACGGCCCCTGTCCAGCTGGACTGCAGATAAGACCCCAGGAAACGAAAGCGTGTTGGATGGTATCTGCTGATGTTCACACTTAACACTTTGAATCCCCGAAAGCCACAGTTTTGGAGAAATTGTGTTTTATTATTCTCAGGAGAACATAGTGATGATACCTATTGGTGTTGGTGGCTTCTTTCTTTCTTTCAGTCCTGGATATTGAACGCAGGACCTTTGTACTACACTACACGCCCGGTCGGTCCTGTGTTAAGTTTTTATTTTCAGACAATGTCAAGTTGCCTAGGCTGGGTAAAAACTTGCAACCCTCCTGCCTCAGCCTCCCAGAGTGCTGGGATTGCAGGTGTGCACCATCAAGCCTGACTCAGATCCGTGGCATTTTGTCCAGCTGGGTGAGAAGACCTGCTGTGTCACAATGCTAGGTTGCAGCTCCCTCACCTGTCCTTTCTAAATGGGAAGCCACACATTCCCAAGGGTTGGGAGCAGGGGGGAAAAAACCTCTGAACAGTACTAAAGCATTGTGGTGGAGACAACTGGCTCCATGTCCTCTGTTTCCCAGACTCCCTTGCGTTTGATGAGAGCCACGTGACCAGGTTTCCCTGAAAGGGTGTAAGCAGAGTGTTCTGGGGGAGGCTAGGTGGGCGCGAGAGCTTCCCCACCTCGCTCTTCCCCTACGCAGTTCCTACACGGCAAGGAGAGCTACCCGCCCCGCGTGGGGTTTGCGTGAGTGGGAAAAGGCTTTCCTGGTTCCCAGGGATGCAGGGTTTGTTCCAACCTCGCCTGACTCATTCAAGGCTGTACAGTGACCTGAAAGTCTCCCCTAAGACCCCCGTCCTTACATATGGAGTCACATTGCTCCCAAATTCCCCTGCTTCTACGAGAGCATGCAAAGTATCCGCTTAATCCCTGGGCCAGCTGGGCTTAAGGAATCCTGGTGGCCCTGCTGTCCAGCTTTTCCTTGAAGGAAAGAAGGTGAAAGTTGTCCTGGTTTCTCCTTCCTGTAGATGGAATCCACGGCTCTGTCCATGCTCATCAGAGCAGAGACAAGAAAATGGAGTGATTGGGGTGCCGGGGTCACATAGCTGGCCAAACCTCAGCTCTTGTCCTCAGGCCCCCGGGTGGGCGAGGTGCAGCTGACCCCTGCCAGCCAGGGCCCTCTGGGCTAGGCAGTTGCTCAAGGAGACTGACTCTGGTTCGCTGGTCACAGTGACAGCACCCAGCCCTCATCCCTGGCCTCTTGCACTGTGGCAAGCAGAGTTCCCCAGCAGATGAGTAGAAAATGGTACAACGCTTCCTGGCAGCCTTCTTTGGGGGAAAGAATAGGGAGGAAGCCAAACCAGAAAGCGTGGGTTGGGTTCAGCCTTTGGATTCTCCTCCTCCGACTCCATAGGGCCAAACTTGCATTTAAAGTGTCCCCAAATTGACTCTTTTTTTTTTCCCCAGTTGTGTTGTCATTTACTTTTGAGGAATATAGAAGATGAAGGTTTTCCTTAAAGTGAATTTTCACCTAATGAGGTCCTTTTATGAATTTAAAATAGCTTCTCCCCATTATGGAAGTTGCACATGCTTCTTACAAAAATATGAAGCAAACACACAATCCAAATCACAAGATAAAGAAAAAATAAATGAAAATTCTCTTGTAATCCTATCACTCAAACGTAAGTGCTGGGATGCTCATCTCAGCTGACTGCTTTCCTAGGTATAAAACCTATTGATGTGTTTGAGTCTTATCTTGAAGATAGATAAGGACAAATGAAATATTTTGATGTTAGCTTGCTTTTCTTTAAAAGGAAAATAGAAAGCACATATTCTTATAAAATGGATATGTTTTTAGGTTAACAACCATAGATCTCCCATAATCAGATTTGGTTTGGTTTGGTTTGATTTGGTTAATTTTGGAAGCTGCCCAGTATTATAGTACAGCTATTTTAAAAAATTGTAAAAATCAATTCCTATTAGTGAACACTTTTCAACATTAAATTTTGATGAATGTTTTTTCATTTTAGTTATATTGATCTGGATTTCCTTTGAACTTGAATAAGGATGCATGAAAATAGGTATTTTATTTCTTAATGTTGTGGGCTTCCAAAAATTGATTATCTCTTATCCTTTGTACCTTTTAAAAAATTATTTGATAATAGTTCTTTCTTTTTTCCAGTACTGGGGATTGAACCCAGGCCTCACACATGCTAGGCAAAAGACTTGCCACTGAGCTATAGCCCCAGCACAATAATACCTTGAAACCACAGGAATAAAAACAGTCAAAGCAACTTTCAAAAAAATTGAAAATGGGAGCTTAGAAAGGTCTGCACCTTTAAGAATTTTTTTCCAGTCGATTTTCATTGTACCATACAAGTTTAGCATTTGCACTGTGAATTTATCACATATCAATCAGTGGGGAAATTTCAGCTCCTGAAAGATACAAAAGCAAAGATCATAAATGTTTTCTCAAAAACCGGTACAACAAAGGGAGGGATTTGGCTTTTTCCTATTTTTAATGTGTTTAATTGCTAAACCATCAAAGTTTAAATTTATGTGAGGATTTTGAAATAAATAATATTTGCCTTTTTTTCTTTCAAATAGCAGAGTTTTGAACCCAGGCCTCCGGTATGTTGGGCAAGCTGCTATACCACCGAGCCACACCCCCAGGCCCCCCTTCCCCCTTCAGAGCTCGGTTTTTAAAGTCTGCTTCTCATTGAAAAATCAATTGTAAATGTAATATTGAAAATCTCAGATATCATAATTAGTTGGTGACACAGTCTGGGTTCAAGAAATATTTTAGGGGCAAAACCAATGAGGGTTACAGGAACGTCTCCGAATCTGCATTTCCACATGAATATTGTCGATTGTGGTTGTATATATGTTTCCATACTTCGAAATTTAAAAAAAAATTTTACTTAAGACTTGTACTCTGTTTTTTTTTTTCTTCCCTCAAACCCATTTTATTTCAAGGATAAAAAGAAAAAAGAAGAAAAAAACTGCAACAAAATTTCAAAACATGTCAATCAGGGGGGATTTGTACTCTTCTATGTAAGTTTCTGTGATCATAAGCTTTGTAAGTGCCCCCCACTTACCTGTTATTTTATTTCAACTAACCAAGTTCATGCTCAAAAAATGTATTTTCAATATGTAATAGAAAAGAGAACAATTCCTTTTCCTAGGAAATGTTTGAAAAATAATGTTGTCTATGGCCATGTCACCCTGCTTGCTTGTTTTCTCCATTTCTGTATATTCCAAGTGTTTTGTGATTTCATTTGCTTAGGAGAAGAAGTAAAAAGTAAAATACAGATTTAGAACAAAATAATGTAAAATCTATTTAATTTCATGTTCTGAAAGCTATTTCAGGTTGATTGTACAAACACAGAATAATCTAAACAAATACAAAGAAGGTAAAAGTACTATAATTCTAAAATCTAGATATAGCCATCAGTAATACTTTAATGTACTTTTACTTTTCTAAATGAATAACTGTCTAACATAATTGGGACATGAGTATCTGCAGAGGTTTCTTTTTCTCTAAACTTCATGAGCATTTTCTACACTCTGCTTTCTGGTATGGTTGCATAAGAGTCTTCGGTAGGAATATCCTGCGACAGACGTCACCATCAGTCTGCCATTTGGTCACTTTAAGCTGCTTTTCCAGTTGATTTTACAAAACACACTGCCCTGTACGTCACTATACATAAAATTCACACATTTCTCTGATAGTTTCCTTGAAATACTAGACATAAACTGACCAGGTCAAAGTGTACAATGTATTTCAAGTACCTTTCCTAACTTTTTGAACCACGTGACCAAAAGTTAGCTTAAATGGATGCACCTGTGGAAAATGAAAGCATCTTGTAATCCTAAATGAAAGAAAAAAATAATTTTGAATATTTTAAAGGTTAAAAAAAATGGGTCTCATTGCCTGTCGGGGGTTCCTGTGCCTACTGATGAGGATGTCCTCAGGTCCTTTGTCAGCCGCCTCTCGCTCTCTCCCGTGAATTATGTGAATTTGTTCACATCTTTGACCCTTTCCATTTCACTGTTAAGATATACATACTTCTTATCCATTTTAATAAGTTCTTTATAAGCAAAAAATATGATTCATTCATTTATAATGTCTATGACAAGCATTTCTCCATATTGTTCTCTGGTTTTTATTTCTTTTTTGTTTGTTCCCACTTTTGGCATGCAGAAATTTGTATTTTCATATGTTCAAATAAGTTTTTTCAGTTGTGATTTCTACCATGTCTTATGTATTCAAAAGCACATCTCCTATGCACCTGTCTCATCTAGATTTTAATGTTTTTTTTTTAACAATTAACTCTTTAATTCACCTGGATTTTTTTTTTTTTTTTTTGAGACAGGGTCTCACTGTGTAGTCCAGGCTGGCTTTGAACTTGAGGTGATCCTCCTGCCTCAGTCTCCCCAGTGCCGGGGGATTACAGAGGTAGGTCATCATTCCTGGTGCATATGGAGTTATTTTGATGAATTGTGTGAGATATAAATGGAATTTGACTATTCCCAGATGGCCAATATTATTTCATTAGTTGTCAACTAATATTCCCTTTCCTATAAATCTGTGGCCCTCTTTTCAGCATGCCAGGCTGTGTATCTCTGAGAGTTCAGTCTGTGCCATTCTAGTCTATTTCATTGATCTGAGCCTTCTTGAACCAACATTCCACAACATTTATACTTAGTTTTATCTTTCCATATCTAAATGGCAACTTCTCCATGTCATGCCCTTTCATAAAAAAATCTTAAGTTATTGTTAATGGCTTAATGACACCAACAAAAGTCAGAATTTAGACACATTTTTCCCGGATCACAGGAATTTTGCTTGGTTTAGTCTTCTCACCCAGGATCCTGGTGTATTGATCTCTAGTTTGTTTCATACAGGTCCTGTATGAATGGTTAGAAATCATTATTTCTGAGGAATTTGTGACTACGGTAAAACCATTTCCCTATCACCATTCTGCACAGGCAACTGCTAATCATTGCTGGAATAGCAGAAAATAAGGGATTTTGTCTTGGTACACAAGTACATTGCTACTTGCTGGACTCTCAGGAATTCTGAGGTTTCAAATAATTTTTTGTGGGTGGCATGACACTTGGAAATAGTGAGACTTTTTCTCTTCTTTATAATGCTTACACTTCTTGTGTGTCATGTTACTACATGATCCGGGTCTTGCAGAAAAATATCTGGTTAGCATACATATGATAAAGGCATTCTTGTTTTATTCTTCATTTGAAAGTATTTCTGGTGTTTCACATGTATCTTTTGTTGTTGATAATTTGAAATAGCTTATTTAAAAAAAAATCTTGTTCAGAAAGTATCTCTCCTGGAGATGACTTAGGAGAGCTAAAACCAAATCTTGTGGGTTTTTTGTTGTCGTTGTTGTTTTGTTAAGAATGGAGGCCTCCAGTTGGAATACCAGGGATGGGGGAGGGAGTCAAACCTCTCCAAAGTTTAATTCTTATGCAGCATGAATCACCTTGTATTTGCTTTAAATTCACAGAGCGACAGCCAACATTCGGGGCTGGGGATTTAGCTCAGTGGTAGAACGCTTGCCTAGCAAGCTGGAAGCCCTGAGTTCGGTCCTTAGCACCAAAAAATAAAAAACAAAAAATCCTAAAAAAAAAAACACAAAATACAAAAAAGACAAAAAACAAACAAGGTAACTGCACACACAAACAACCTTTTGTATCGCACTTTCCAAAGAACCCTTAACATATCAAGAGCAGATGGCCACACTTATTATTTATTATCTGTTTTGGATGTCCCTGTGCCAGTCAACCCTCCTCCTTCCTTGGTCGCATCCCGTGGCTTGCTGCAGTCCCGCGGTGTGGCTGCCTGCACCGTGCCCAGCCCCTCTGGATCCCGCCGCGGGCTCCCCTGGACCGCGCGACCCCCTCTGCGCCCCGCCCTGCAGCCCGGCGTCCCCCTTCCTCCACGTCCCCCAAATCCCACGGACAGAGCTTCCGGGCCCAGAGCCGGTTCTTTGATAACTTTCCAATTTCTTTCCGTACCATGTTTAACAATTCACTGACATCTGCTTGGCTTTTCAAAACCTAAAAACTGGGCCGGCAACCCCCAACCTCAGATAACTGTAAGCTCTGGGCTGCGACGGATCCGCCCAGTGGTCGAGGAAATGGGGAGGAGAAAAGGGAAATGGGCGGGGCTTCGTCTAAAGCCAGCTCCGCCCACTGTCTCAACTGTGCTTGCGTCCCGGTTTCTTTCTGGACCCTCTTGCGTGCCGTCCTTTCCCGGCGGGCTTCGCGCGGCTGCTTCCGGAAGTGGACTTCGCTTCGTAGGAAGCGAGACGTTCTCACCCTCGCGTGCTGGGGACTTCAGCCCTACGAGCTAGGACCCCGAAAGGGTGGCGGGGACGGCCTGGATACCTCAATGGCCGAGAGTCAGGACATGTTCGACGCCATCGTGATGGCGGATGAAAGGTGGGTGGCGAGGCTGGGCTGCAGCCACCGGGAGTTCCAGGCCGGGTCTTCTCTGCTGATGGGCTGCGGTCTAGGGTACTGGCTTGTGCCTGACGCCCCACGGGCTTGTGCTTTGGGGGCGCGCTGTGTGGCCCTGAAAGCAAGTGTGGGGCCGAGATGCTAATGATTTTGGCTTGCTCCTCGCACGCCCAGACCCGCCACGCGCCCAGCTGCTCCGGACCCGCCTCTCCCGTCACCCGCCGCCTCCAGCATCTGCTCGGCCTGAGGACTACGTTCCTCCCGGAACGCCCCCTCCTCTAGTGGCACAGGCCTTTGCCATCTGGGAGCTGCTACTTTTCTTGTTTCTTAATTGCCAGGCATACGGCAGTATTCATGGACCTGTTGATCAATGTGTCAGGAGGCATCGCTTTGTTTGCAGAGCCCCTGGGGAGCTCCCGGGGATGCAACAGGGCGGAGCTGTGAGTTTTGGCCTTTTGGCTGTCCTCAGGCCCGGCCCACCGGAGACATCGGTAGTATGTCAGTTAACACAGTCCCTGAACATTGAACACTCCGTCTCTGACATTTGTTCGGGACTTACTTTGAAAGAGAACCCAAATGAGTAGTTTTTCTCAGCTGTGTTAGCCAGTCTAGGCAGTGGATCTTGTTCTGTTTGTTTTACAGACGAGAGGGCACGGTCACTCCAGGGCCATATGATGAATAAGCGGGGAACTGTACACTCTCTCATGGTTGCCCTAGAACACCGTCTTTCTGAGTGCCTGTCAAAGCAGCGCCAGTGCCACAGTTGAACACTTTTTTAAGTCAGTGCCTTTATTGCATTCCAGTTATCTCATTTTGTGATGATGTAATGGCATTTCTCCCTGTTATTCTACTGCGTTATGATGAAAAGACCAATACATATTTTAGAGGTTTTTTGGAGGCAACTGGTGCAAGTTAGTGTTGCTTGTAGACTCAGAGCTTTGGTTCCCTCTCTTCCTGACTTCAGACTAGAATCACCTAGGAGATTTGAAAAGTTGATTCCTCGACTTTACTCCAGATTTCTTGACTATCAGGCTTTTGAGTTTGTAACTTTAAATTTCCACTGTGTATTTCTGACCCCTTACTAGTTTGGAGAATCACTCATTTAGCTCACCTTCCTCCTGTAGATGGGAAAAGATAAAAAAACAAACAAACAAACAAACCCTGGCTTCATAGGGCACCATAGCTGGCAAGAAGAGACATTCAGGACAGAGGAGAGCTGGGACAAAACCTGCACCACTGATCTTTGATTTTATACTTTTTCAGCTCTATTTTGTTTTATCCTATGGGGTCTAGATAATATAAGACAGGGAAGTTACTTCCAGAGAAAGTTCTCTTTCCTGTTTGGTGAAGTGTGCTTCTCCATCACAGGTTTCATGGGGAAGGTTACCAGGAAGGCTATGAAGAAGGCAGTAGTTTGGGTATAATTGAAGGAAGACAATATGGTACCTTACATGGAGCCAAAATTGGATCGGAGGTATGTGATAACCCTCATTTAGGAGCACCGTATTCCTTTGCAGTTTATGGTTTACTTTGATGTTCAGTGAGATCAATCCAGAGCATCAAGCCTGGCAGCATAGCAAGGCCTTTGTGCTGAAATTAATAGACTGGACAGAACGTTGATGGAGAAGTATTCTTAGTACAGAACTGACTGCACGTTGCTGTATGGAGATAATTAAATTATACAGCTGGGGAATGAGAAAACAAGTCCTTGATCGCCTCTATTTACATTGAAGTGTGATGGTGCTTTCTAGTATCTTTAGTGTCAGAGTGAGTACCTGTGTTTACATAGGCATTCAACCTGGGAGGCTAAGGCAGAGGGATTGTTATGAGTTCAAGGACTCAGTGTTGAGTTACATATTGAGTTTAAAGCCAACCTGGACTGCGTAACTAGACCCTGTCTCATAAAACAAGCAAAAGAGAAATTCTATAAAATTCATACTTTTTTTTTTCCTCTCTTGTCCTTTGTCCTAGATTGGCCCTCTCTTACAGTTAGATACCTGGCCCTAGAAGGCAGAGCCTGAGGTGGGGCATTCAGGACAATATCAGATATCTCATGCCACAAAGCAGTCACCCACAGCACAGGGGCTTAAAACACACACCTGTGTTTCCCCTGCTGCGTTTCTGAGGGGAGGGAATTCAGGAGCCACCTAGCCGAGGGGTTCTGGTTCGGGGTCTCAGGAAGCTGCAGCCAGGGTGTCAGCCAGAGCTGTGGTCCCCTCTGAAGGCCTGGGGCTGGAGGCTGCAGCCCCACATGGCACACTCAGGTGGCAGTGGGCATGGACCTTCCTCTTGTGTGCTCAGTTGTCCTGACACGAGAGTGATCCTGAAGAGCAAGCAGAAATGACATTGGCCTTTTAAGTGAGACCTCAGAAGTCAGCACTCCTTTCTCTGGGTTCTATTGGTAACCCAGACCGCCTCCCTGGCAGTCAAGGGGATTGCTCAGGGCATGAAAACAAGGGTAAGCATCCTGGAGGCCATTTTGGTGGCTGATGACTTAGCCATCTAACTTCCATTGTCCAAAGTTCAGTAGATCCTTCCAGAACAGTAACAGAAAAGAAGCATGGCCGCCCTCGCTAATGCCTTGCATTTTGAGAATTTGTCATTAGAAAGTGTAGCTAGTTGCTCATTAACCTCACTCTTCAATCTTTTAATTGGCAGATCGGGTGCTATCAAGGTTTTGCTCTCGTGTGGAAGTGCCTCCTGCACAGTTGTGCCAGTGAGAAAGACAGGTGACGCTGGAGCTGTCCTTTCTTCCTTCTTCCTCAGTGTATGGACCAAGGGGAGCTCTGGGTTCATAGCTACTCACAGTGACCTTACTCGTTATTCTGTTTCAGTTTCCTCATCTGTAAAATGCAGAAAATAATGATGTCAAATTTGGATATTGTTAGGGAAGTTAAAGGAAATAATAAATAGTGCTGGACACACTTTGGACATCTGATGAACACTGGTCATTGTTACTTCTCCTAGGAGTTCTTGTTTTCCCTGCCTTGTCCCTGGAGTTATTACAGCACCACAGAGCTTTTGGACACTGGAGTAGTAAAGTGATACTAAGTGACTTTTGCTGTACTCATCCCTTCCCTGAGCTGCTAATGAACAGATTGCAGTGGTCTGTGAGGTTTCAGAAGTGCTGACCCCATTGTCAGCAGCTTTTCATTAGCCAGCCAGAAAGTCTTCCAATGTGTATGACTCATTTTTCAGTACTTGGAAGCTCTACGCAAATGTTAGCTGCCATTTGAATTATTTTTTGCATTCGTGAACCATCCTGCCATGTTTTGCCTGCTTGCCTGCCTGACCCGTCCGTGGGAGCCTATCTCACTGATTTTCATTCTTAGGCCGGAAACAAACCCTTAAGTAGGAGGTGTGTAGGGTTGGGCAAGTCTGCTGGTCGCAGGAGAGAGTGGATTTAAGGCTGGCCCTGTGTAGCATTCTGGCACCTGGTGCCTGGCACAGCATGGCAGGGAAGGTGGCCCTGTCCATGTGGTTTGTCCTTTCATTTGAAGTATTTTGAATTTCTATAGCCTGGGTCATACCCATGTTCAAAAGTAAGAACAAGGATACTTGTGACCAAGTATGATGCTGCCAGGGTTGCCCGAAGTCTGACTTGTCCCTGTGACCCGCCTGCTCCATCTGTTTGAGCAGTTGCTTAGGTTAACCTGGGGTGTACTGTAAAGGGTTTTCCTGAGGCCTTGCGGGGCCAGGGCCACTGGTGGTGAGGTACAGTAGTCGTGGACAGCCTGTGCAGCCACCGGGTGGCAGTCACAGCTGAGCTTGGCTCTCCACTGGGTCCAGGAAGGACAGACGCCTGCAGGGCACTGTTGGGGAGCTCTCCAGCAGTCTCCCCTTCTCCTCACTATCAAAGTCTGTGGCACCCACCCAGGGGCACTGTTTATTGGAATGCTCCTTTGCCAGGGCAGATAGTGGCCAGCCTTGCCCCAGAAGCAGCGTACTCAGTCTGTCAGATAGATGGAGAAGGAGCCACTTCAAGATGGCCCACTTCTGTGCCACCGTCCCACCTGGCAGGGCCCAGAGGTCTCTGGAACCTAAAGCCTCCATGTTCATGGATGTTTGGATTTTCTAAGTCAGTACATTTTTTTTTTTTTTTTAGATCAAACCTCACGCATGCTAAGCATGCACTCTGCTGCTGAGCTATGCCCTCAGCCCAGTAGGATTATTTTTTAAAGGTGGAGGGTGAAGAGAAAATGTTCTACTTTTCCATCCATTTTTTAGATAAGGATATTAAAGGGCAAACAGGTGCCGCCTGCGTGGTCTGCCCTACAGGAGTGGGCATTTCAGCAACTAAGAAGCCGTAGAGAGCTGTCACCAAGCAAAGATGGCACTTTTGGCCCAGTGCTGGAGCTTCTTGGTAGATTCTTTTTTGGGAGACTTTTTTTTTTTTTTGTACCAGGGCTCAAACTCATGACCTCACACTTGCTAGGCAGGCGCTTATGCTACTGAGCTAAACCCCCAGCCCTTCTTGGTAGACACTTGACATGCTGCTGCTGCTTCTCAGCAGTGATGGTGCTGTCTGCACATGATACTGGCAGTGCCAAGGCCTACACTACCTACCGCCTTTGGGCATGCAGGGCTCTGACTGCCTGACTGGGTGTGTCTGTGGGTGCCTCTGGCCAGGAAGAAGCCCTGCCTGTGAGATTGGCAGCAAGTGGTGGTCTCTGTGGCCCATCTGAATGCAGCCCTCTTCTTGGCATCTGCCTTCCATCTCCTAGGAGCTGGGCACTTCGTTGCTTTAACTGACTTGCTTTGGCTGTTTCCAAAGAGAAGACAGGGAGAGCCATGGTAGGTCTGACAACCCAGCTTGCCATCGGCAAATTTACTCATCTCTGTGTTTAAAAACACCCTATTAGGAAGTACTCAGGAGGTCATGGTTGCTTTGAATTGCCATCAATCAAATACCTGCCTTACCTCTTTGATGTGCCTTCAGGGGACAGGTGCTCAAGGGCAGGAGGGCTCCCTGGGTTCCCTGTACCTTGAAAAACCCCAGGCCACATAAATAGGTTATTTTTAAGGCCCCCAGGTGAGATCTACGGAAGCGAGGAGAGTCACATTTTTGAATACCTGCTCAATACCAGAGTTTAGACTTCACGTAGATGCTCTGGTTCTCTTGGAAGTATGCAGGGTCACTGTTTGCCAGTTTTGCAGATGAGGACATTGAGGTTCAGAGGAGTGAAATGACTGTGTGTCCCGGAGATGCGCCCAGGGCCACCCACCTCCTGAGCGGGCGCCTTTCTGCAGCCTCCCCACAGGCTCCTTGTCTTCCTGGCAGGGGGAACGGGGCTTCAACACCAGGGAGTGGTGCTGCCCTCACAGGGAGGGGCCAGGTGACCTGCAGCCGAACCCCTGAAGGCTGTGAGTGCACGCTGCCCTCCCGGAAAATCCCCGGATCAGAGCAGGCTTGTTCGTGCCCCAGCCGCTCGCTTTCTCGCCTGGTTCTGTCTGTTTCGGTGTCTGTGACCAAGAGAGCCTTGCAGGTTGCCCCGGTCACTCACTCCATGGCAGGCACCAAGGGAGGCACATCTGCGTGCCACGTCCCTAGCTGCTGTGAAGGGCTAGGTGTGGGCACAAGCCTGTTGCTAGGAAAATAAATATTATTTAGCTTAATGAGAACATTAATCCTCGGGCTCCCAACTGGGGCATTCTTAGCACGCCCATTGCTTTTAAGTGATCATCGTGGTTATTCCATAAGCCGAGCTCGTTGTGTACAAAGGACCGAGAGCCTTTATTCTGTGCTTGGCAGCAGGAAGATGAAGGTCTTGGAGTCACTGATTGGAATGATTCAGAAGTTCCCCTACGACGACCCTACTTATGACAAGCTCCATGAAGACTTAGACAAAATTAGAGGAAAATTTAAACAGGTTTGTTTTCTGCGTGTCTCTTTCTGCCTTTCTGCGGGGTGGCTGGCGCAGGTCCTGGGGGTTTGCTTTGTGCTGGCTTTGACCGCGCACACCCTGTGAATAGTCCTAGAAACCAATCGTTTCTGTCTCTGTGCAGGACAACTGAGGATGGTTGCGGGGACAGGTGTTAGGACTTAACTAAGGTCTGGTGACAAGAAAAGCTGCAGTCACAAGAGGGTTATGTTCTCATTAGCGAGCAGAAATGAGCAAGATTTTAAAACGCCATCTTTTTCCTTTTGTGTTTTCAGTTTTGTTCGTTACTCAATGTTCAGCCGGACTTTAAAATTAGTGCGGAAGGCCCTGGACTTTCATTCTGAGGATGACAGATGAACAAAGACGAAACATCAAGGAACAGATGTCTGCATATTAAGTGTTCAAAAATGTCATTAAAGGCAAAACAATGACAGGGTATTCATTGTTCCGGAGGGAGGGTCCCCGTTTGGCCTCCTTCCCCGAGGTTTTCTGCCTGGGTTGCTCCAGTGCTCTGGGCCCTGTCTGCTGTGCTGTCTGAGGGAGCCCTGCAGATCCCTTGAGAGGCTGCTCACTGCTTGCTGTTCTAGAGTTGGCAGCTTCATGGATCCTTTAGCCAGGCAGGCCTGTTAGGGGCTGCCCTGGGTAGTATTAACCCAGGCCTGGGCTAAGGTGTTTTTTTTAAACTAGAGTTGAGCCAGGTGTGGTGGTCCACACCTGTAATCCCAGCACTGGGGAGGCAGAAACAAGAGGATTGCTGTTAGTTCAAGGCCAGTCTGAACTACATAGTGAGACCCTGTCTCAAAAGAAAAAGGAAAAGAAAAAAAAAAAAAGACAGGGTTCACTGGGTATAGTGGTGCACACCTGTAATCCCAGCACTCTGCTGGGTTGAGGCAGGAGGATTGGAAGTTTGCCTGGGCAATTTAGCAACTTGGTAAAAATTTGAAAAGGGTTAGGGATGTAACTCAATGCAGAGGCCCCATGTTCAGTCCCAAGTAATGTAGGGAGAAAAGGGACAGAGTCGGTGTGAAGTAGGTTAATGGGAAGACATGACTGATACTTTGACATTCATTGAGCCTTCTGCGCACCGTACAGAACATTGGTCCTTCCTAGGTTTTGTTCAGTTGCTTCGGTGGCCCAGGGGGTAGGTGCTTTTCCCTTTAGAGATGGGCATACAGACCGGAAAGGATTTCCACGGCACCAGAGCACTGGAAGCTCTGCCTTCTACTGCACTGCTGCTGCAGACGCCACAGGGCCTGCTGCCCCCACGGAGCTCTGGGACTCCTTGGGTTCCCTTTGCCTGGACATCTGAGGGGGAGGAAGAGAGGCCAGCACCAGCCCAGAGGAGCCTGACGTGCCCTTCCCACTGTCCCCAGAGGTGGGATGAACTTTGTAGCATTAGGAGTGCTGGGCCAGAGGGCCTCAGCTATTTCCCTCACTGGAGTTTTGTGTTTTCTGAGTTACCTAATGTATTGTTTCTCTAACTGGAAAAATAAATAATTGGAGTATTTTAAAGCACAAGTTTGTCTGGTGCCATTTCTGTCGGGTCTACAGTCTGCTCTACCAGCGGAGCTATGGAAGGGAGCAGGGTCTGGTACCGTTTCTAACCACTTCCAGCCGCTGCGTGCCTCCTGCGAGGGTTGGAGTCCAGGTTCTGAGGAGCGTCGGTCTGGCCGACCAGGGGCAGCTGCTGTCACATCCTTGCCACATGTCTGGTAGCCAGGGGAAGGCTGGCACTGTGAGAGGATGAAATGGTCCCTGCCTGGCTGGGGAAGGTCCACCCTGCTGGCCCCCTCACCTCTCCCGTCCCAGGGCCCTGAGCAGCAGGGTGCTTTTTCCTCTCCGGTCACGCCAAGCCTCGATCATCTTCCTCATGTTTCTGTGTGCTGACTGGACCTCTGTTCACCTGGTTCTTCCTGGAGCACCCACCCAGGTCCCAGGATCCCTTTGCTACTCACTGGTGCGGGATTCCTACAGACAGCTCCTGAACAGTCCCCTGGCCCTGTGCCACCACGGCTAGTGCTTGGGTCAGGAACCAGTGCCCATCCTCTTGTGACTGACGAGATGGGAGTGGCATCTGCTGGGGAAGGACCTCATTCCTAAGAGCTGCTGCCTCTCACTTGTCATCCCACCGGCACGCACATCCCATCAGGGTGTGACACTTAAACTACCACGGGCAACCTGCAGGCAGATCCTACATAAGCCACACCTGAGTGCACAAAAGGACACAGAGGACCCGGGGTCCTTGCTGTCACCACTGAGCCGCTAAGCTGACCAGCCATGCTCCAGACCTTGTGTGTCTCAGTGTCCCAGCTGTCCAAGGCTGTTGAGTCCGCTGTCACTGTCTGCGGACAGAAGTGTTCTGCCTGCTCTCTCCTCATCTCGCCCAGACACGTCCCACCCAGCTGGTTCTCTTGGACAAAGACCTTCGTCCACACTGACGGGGTTTGTGAGCCTTTGCATGGGGTTCTGTCCCTCCTGTAGGTTCCTGCGGTGTGACCTACTCCCTCCTCTCAGAGTTTCTGCACTTCTTATGCCATTGTGTTCGTTTCCTGGGGCCACTAGGGCAGAATCTGCAGGTGAGCAGCTTGGATATCAGACATTCGTAGCTCGCATCTTGGGGGCTGAAAGTTGAAGATACAGGTGTCTCCTCTTGAGGCCGCTCCCCTAGGCCTGCAGATGGTATCTCCTCCCTGTGTCCTTGTGGGGTCATCCCTGCGTGTCTATGCCCCCGTCTCTTCCTATAAGGGCCCCAGTCAGATGGGATTAGGGCCCACCCTTACGACCTCATTTTAACATAATCACCTCTACAAGGCCCCCACTATGGCCACATTGTGAAGTGCTGGGACTTAGGGGTTCAGCCTATGGATTTGTGGGGACAGCCTATTAACCCGAGACTGGATAAGAATAAAGGCATTTTGTGTAGACGGTGAAGTCAGTTCATTTGGATTTTCTGGTCTATTAGCAGTTAGATAGAAGCATGATGAATCAATCATCCAAAAATGCTTCCCCTCAGAATTACTCTCTGATTACCATGTAATTAATGACCAAATTGCCATCCTAAATCAAGGCCACATCTCACCCTTTCTTTATTTCACATTCGCACCTTAAAACTTTTTCTCCATCCAGTGGTAAGAAGTAAGTGAAGGGGGCAAGAGAAAAGACATTCTCAATACTGAATGGCTGCTCATGACTTAGCCTTCCTCCCATCGCTGGACCATCCACTGGTACCATGGGGCAGGGCCACTTCCTTCATAGGTGGGGACACGAGCTGAGGGAATCAAAGCAAGTGGCTAAGCTCAGGCTGGACCAGGTACAGTGGGACTTGGGCAGTTTGCTTAAACTAGGTACATCTCCACAAAGGTGGTGCCTCTTTTTACTCCTAATTCTCATCCTGCATTTGGAGCCAGCTAGCTGTCAGAGGCAAGGACAGATGGGTTTATGGAAAAGGACCAATGCTGGCCCCCTGTAGGGAAGCAGCAACTGAATGGGCCCATAGCTGTCCAGACCCTGTGAGCAGAAATGTGTGGCACCCTGGAGCCCCTGGGTGAGGTGGGTGGTCAGCTCTGTCCAAGGAATGACAAAGTGTGTGGAGGTGGATGACTGGCACACCAAGCCTTGGGAGAATTCTCTCTTACCTTACCTGGAAACAGCTGTGTGACCTGGAGATGAGAAAAACTGTAACAAGCACATGAGTTCACCCTGATGCCCACAGTCTGCTCTGTGCTCCACTGGCGAAGTGAAGAACAGTTCTGGTGTGGAACTCAGGAAACTGAGCTCACAGAGCCTTGGCGGTTTAGGAGAGGAAACAGGCACTGTGTGCTGTGTGTCACTGGACATGGGAGTCGTAGTGATGGGGAGCCGGCCCTCAGAGGCTCGATGACTCCCGGCTCAGCTGGGACAGTCACTCCTCACTGTAAACTTCCCTATGACTTCCCACCGGGCTGGCGACTCCCACAGCCATCCAGCCCTTGCTCCCTGTCCTGGCCCCATCAGGACATCATCCTGGCGGTCCCTTGTGCTATCACTGGACCAGCTGGGCGTAGGGTCACAGGGGTCAGGGGCTCTAACCTCTGTCCTTTTCCCCCACTGGACAGATTGCACCAGGAAGCCAAAGCACCCTACACATGCTTGGTCAACTAAAGACCTGGCGAGGAGCTGGCCCTCTGAGCGGGGATGAATGGAACGTGGTTGTTTCCTGTGGGAGTCTGTCCCTGAGCCAGCAGGGGCTTGTGAGCCTGCCAACTGGCTTCCAGAGCTCGGGCATATCTGTTACTGATTGAATCTCATCCCCCAGAGACAAACGCACTGAAGTCTGAACCCTGGACTTGTGAAGGCGACCCTATTTGGAAATGGGATCTTTGCAGATTCTAATGAAGCTGTAAATTAAGATGAGGTACTAGGAAAGGAGGGAACCTCAGTCCTGTGTGACTGGGTCCTTTTACAGAGGAGGAGAAACAGAGGGTCCTGTGAAGATAGAAGCAGGGACCCGATGACTGCAGTGAGGCTGAAGGAAGCCACCAAGAAGCTGGGAGAGACAAAAGCCCTGGTGACACCCCAAGGCCATACCTCCAGACTCCAGGATTGTGAGAGAATAAATTTCCATTGTTTCCAGCCACATCATGTGTCATATGTTATGGCAACCCCAGGAATCCGACACAAGTTGCCTCTCCTGCTGGGTGAGAGAGCTGGACACCCGCAGTCCAGACCACTCCCTGCCTGGCATTGCAGAGGCCTCCAGAGGGACTGTAGTCAGCCTCCTGGTCTCTGCCACCGCTGAGGGCCCTGCTGTCGCAGGCCACAGGAACTCCCCTCTTCCCACCTTGGGACTCAGGCACTCTGCCCAGGGGCTGCAGTCCGTTGTGCTCTTGGCCAGTCAGAGCCATCAAGCTGTCAAGCTGTCCTGGGTCACAGGAGATGGACGCTTAGGACACTTTCTTTTTTTTTTTTTTTTTGAGGCACCGGGGATTGAACTCACAACCTCGCGCCTACCAGGGCAGGTGCTTAAGGCACTGAGCCAAACTCCCGGCCCAGGTTTTTTTGAGGCAGGGTCGCACTATGTAGCTCAGGCCGGCCTTGTGCTCGCGTTGTAGCCCAAGCCGGCCTCGAACTCACAACGCTTCACCTACCTCAGCCTCCCGAGTGCTGGGATTAGAGGCGTGCGCCACCACGCCCGGCTAGGACACTTTCAAATCTGCTTGGTCACACGATGCCCAGGACCATCAGGCAGTGTGGTTCCTCACATGTCTTCTGAGCTTGCTCTGGGCCAGCCAGGTTGTCAAGATGTCATTCCCTGACCCCAGTGGGCTCCCAACCAGCAATATAGAACTTGGCCAGTGGCTCCCACTGCTTATACACGTTACATCACGACGAGGTATAAAGCACATGTAAGCTGTAAGAGTTAATAAGGATCTCTGAAAGCCAAGTGGTACAGAGCCCATAGCAAACTGACCTCATTTAAAGAAAGCAAGGGAGTCAGGCGTGATGGCGCATACCTTTAATCCCAGCACTCGGGAGGCTGAGGTAGGAGGAGCGTTGTGAGTTCGAGGCTAGCTTGGGCTACACTGTGCGACCCTGCCTCAAAAAAAACAGGGCCAGGAGTTTGGCTCAGTGACTTAAGTGCCTGTCTGGCAGGTGCAAGGTTATGAGTTCAAGCCCTGGTGCTGCAAAAAAAAAAAAAAAAAAAAAAAAAAGAAAGAAAGCAAGCAAGCAAGCAAGCAAGGAGCTCCTGGGGCAAAAGGGGAGTAATTTCAGGAGTCGCTTGGTCCAGCAGATTTTCTGGAACCCTGTTCCCCTCCTCTGTTCTCACAGGGCAGACCCCACACCAAGCTCTCTTCCATGTGGCAGAAATGTCTGCTGGGGTCCAGAGGAGGAGGGTCACCCTCTTTGCAAGCATCTCCCCTTGGTGCCGCTAGCTTTCATATCCTCCCTCGAATGCACAGCTCTGCTCTTGTGTTCTCTGGGTGAAAAGGGGCTGCTGGGTTTGAGCCTATCAGGTCCTGACCTGGAGCTGGGGATTCAATCTGGGTGTGACTCATACCAGGAGGGGGAATTGGTGTGGTGGGAAAACCAAGGTCTTTCCCCTCAAGAAGTCAAGGGAGGGAGTCCCGCTGGTAACTCTGGACCCCTGACTTTCTTTTGCCTCTCAAGTACAATGTGGTGCCTTATCACAGGCTGGGAGCAGCAAGTCCAAGTGACCAAAGACTGGAACCTCCAAAACTATGAGCCAAAATGAACCTTTCCTCTTTGTAAGTTGATTTTCCCGGGTAATTGTCATAGTGATGGAAGCCGACTGACTAACTGAGCATCAAGGGGGCCTCTCATGAGCTCATGTTCCTGTGGGTTATTCCCACTATACAGAGAGGGAAACTGAGGCTCAGCGCGGCCAAACTACACAGTCCAGATGTCGCAGAGCTGAGGTCCAAGTTTAGTGTCCTCTAATGGGAAATGTTTGATTAGTGCGTGTGTATATAGGTATGGGATCTTCCTTTTTAACAGCTGGTCACCTTCAGACATCCACTGCCAGCTGGGTGGCTGTCCTACTCCAGGCCAGGGGGCCAAGACAGTACTGACCATGGGGCTTGGGGCCTGAAGCCCAGGACACAGGGTCACCTGGCAAAACGAGGTCTATATGTGCACCAACCTTTGCGGGGGAAACCATCACGTGGAGGGCATGTGTGTCCTAAGGCACATTTCCCAGGGACAGGAATGTTGGCCCTGGACCCCAGGCCTGGCAGGGTCACATACCAGCTGTGTGATCCCAGCTCTATCACTACACTGCCCTGGGACTCAGTTTACCCACCTACAACAAAGAGCAGCAAATACCCCTCTAATCCCAGACTCAACCTGTTGCCTATTTTTGTAAATCAAGCTTTCCTAGCACACAGAGCACTTGCTCGTTTACCAAGCTGCCTGGCTGTTATGGCTGAGTCGACTGGTGCAGCAGACGCAAAACCTCCCATGTCCCTGTCTGGCTCTTAACAGTCTGATAACCTTGGGATCCCTGCGCTTGCCTTGTGCCTGGAAGACAGGGCCAGATCTGCAACCCTCACCAGCGTGTGGGTCCGCTCCCTTTCCCCAGCCAGCAGGGTTGTTTTGGGACCTGGGGAGGAACTGCTTAGTGCTCAGTTCTACAGTGGCACACAGCGCACACCGTGACCTTCAGCTGCCCCGGCCTCTGGAATCACAAGGGGAGGCGATGCCCAGACAATCAGCCTGGAGGGCCTGGGCCTGGAACAGGAGCGATCTGCAGCCCTCCCTCCTCTGCTGTTAGGTGAAAATCGAAAGGATTAATGGATGTCGCCGCCTTTGATAGGTCGGAGCTCACTGCAGCCCCTTCCACTGAGCCTCCACATTCTCCCTTCCCCATCCTCCCCGTGTGCCCCGGGAGTCGTGGTGACAATGCCCCCGGATGTGGGGCCCAAGGCCGGCAGCCCTGGACCTGCCCGCCCACCCGTCCACAGGCTATTGTCTGCCCCAGGCCTGCGGTGTGGCGCTGGGCTGCTGGGGCCCCAGCGGGCAGGGGGACTGTGGGAACGGATTAGAGGTCCTGGGCTTTCTTTCCCTCTCTGCATAAACTCTTGATCAAAGGCATTCCTGGGATGACAGAGCCCTGCGAGGGGCAGGCGAGGGGCCGGTCCAGCATGTGGTCCCCCATGCGGGAAGGACACACACCCAACCCCACGCTGCCATCGCCACCGCTGCCCTCCCATGGGCCCCACCATAGGCCCAGTTCCTGGCACCAGCCTCTCTTGAGGCGCAGTGGCCACGCAGTGGCAGAAGGCAGAGACAGCCATGTCCTGCGTCCTATCGAACACATAGGCCAGGCCCAAAAGCTGTGGACCTGGGCTCTGGTTCCCTGCAAGGACGATCACAGAGCAGGCGACTGGTCCTCGGCCCTTCCTCTAGAAGCCCCTGGTCCCTGCCCATCTTGGTGCAGCCCACCCACCCATTCTTCCTCCAGAAATGAGTGCGCGTGTCCACCCAGCCTGCCTAGCCTCTCACCCCAAGTCTTTATCCTGACAGCTGGGGCTAGCCCCTGGGTCCCCCCCACCTTTCCACTGTGGAGTCAACTGGCCTGGGGACAATGCTGCTTTCCACTCATCTGCAGGGTGCAGAAGAGGTCTGAGGGGGTCCCCAAGACTTCTGTCTTCCCTCAAGTCAGAGCAGGAAGACAGTCCACCTATGGGGGCACTGGGGTGCAAAAGCATCGCGGAGACCAGTTTTCCTTCAAGCTCTGAGGGGTAAGCAGACGGGAAAGCTGGGGCGGGGTGGTCATGGTGGTGACAAGACAGAGCCCGAAGCAGTCCACTGTGTCACCAGCCATGGGCAGAGCCCAGGTTCAGGAAGTTGAGACCAGAGGGATGGGCCAGTCCCCAGAGATGGGGATGCAGCTGAAGGAGCAGGCCCTGTGGGCATGGACAGGGTTGGAGACTGATCAGGAGGCAGGCAGGGGGCCCCCTGGGAGGGCAGGGGACAAGGGCCACGAGAGCACAGGCAAGGAACTTCTGGGAAGGAACTGTAGGGTGTGGACTGCACAGAGCCTTGGTCCCTGAAGCTCCTGTTTTTATTGTTGCCCTGTCAACAGGGACAGCCAGGCAACCCCCAAAGGGATCAGCCGTCATGACATCCAAGAGGGTGTCATGAGGTGTCTGCTGAGTTTGAGGGGTGATGTCCCTCATCTTACTGCCCAGCCAAGGGGAGTATTAGGGGCTGAGTATCCACAGGGCTTGGCTGCCAAGACGGGGCCCGGCCAGGTGCACTCTGAACCTTGCTGTGGGTCTGGAGGTGACGCTCATGCCATCCCTCCCTCCAGGCTTCTGCCTGCCTCCCCTTCTGTGCCTGGACCCCAAGGGTGCCTGCCCTGTCACCCTGTCCTCAGTCTCCCACTCGTGTATGTTGCTCCTCCCAATGCCGTCACCCCTACCAGCCTACAAACATCTCCCACCTCGAACAACGAACCAGCCCCTCTTGGCATGGGCGCGAGCTCCTCCTCCACACAGCAACGTGACCCTGCAGCTTCTGTCCCATCCCATTGCCACCCTGCCATCTCACTGCCACTCCACCTGGCCTGAAACACAGAGGCCCTATGCCCCCTCTTGCAGTCATCTTGTGAGCTAAGGTTGGGGATGACGATTCTCAGGGTTCCCAGCCCTGACATGGACCTGGTTCCTGCGTGGAGCTGGGCCACTGCGGTGGGCTTGCTTGGACCCAGTCCTCAGGGTGACTGTCAAGGGGCAGGCTGGGCCCTTCGGGACCACCTGAGCGGCCACTAGCTGCCTTAGACTCAGTGAGTCCTGGGGTTCTTGCTGTGAGACCACCCATAAGCCACTTTTGGAGCACCCTGCAGGCTCCCTGACCTGCTCGGCACAAGGCCACCTTGGGGGAGGCCCCTGGTGTCCCCCTTTCCCTTTCTCCCAGAGTGTAAGTGCCCGTGGAGAACCAACTTGGCTGAGCATAAGCCCTCAGGATCGCCCTGCAGAAGAGTACGGGCACACAGTAGGTGTTGCGTAGAAGCCTTGGTGGCTGACAAGTGGCAAAATTGTTCTTGGCTTGAGAACTGGTGAGGACAATCGGCCTGTGCTGCAGACTGAACCCTGGAACCCCACAAAGCTGCAGCAGGTCCCCTCCCACTCTTTGCCCAGGGTTTGGAAGCCTGGCATCTGTGGGCGGGTGGCAGAGCCCCCCATGTGCCTGGGGACTTGTATGAAAGGCCAGCCCGGACCACAGCCCCAGCCCCGCACTCTGCTCTGCGATCTTGGCTGTGCTTAAGACCTGTGATTCACCCAGAGCAAACAGCAGTGTGCGCCAGAAGAGGGGGAACGAATGCTGGGTTTTATTTATTTTTCTATCTACAAATAACAGGGAGGGCAAATAGACCACACGAGGGCTGGGAGATGCTTTTGATCAAGGGGCACCGCTCCTGTCCCTGACGCCAGAAGCTGTTTACGCACCAGAGGTGCCACCTGCCAATTCTCCGTGAACCCTCCGCCTGGGATCATCTGGCAGTGTCAGGAGGCATTCTAGGCTGTCACCCAGGGGAGGGGCCGCTGTCAGCTAGTGGCTGTCAGGATGACCCAGCCCCATAGGGCAGCCCTGTGTACCTGGTGAACCCAGCCTGGGCGCCCTTGCCAGGTCCAGGCCTCTCCCTAGCCTCCTGCCAGCCCCCCCCAAAAAACACACAGGCAAGGACCACACTGGGGTTTTTACCAATTTTATTTCTAGACTTTTCACGTTCGTCTTTTGTTTTCTGCTGCAAACGTGCCGGTTACATGTCCATGCTGGGAAGCGCTGCGGTGTGTCAACCAAAGCACGGACCCGAACTGCCCGCTGACCAGAGACCCTCGCAGACTTTTACATCGTAGGACAGACTCTGCTGTGCTCCGTGGACCTGCCACCAGCCTTTGGCCTTTTGGCACACAGTAATGGAGATGCCTGCCCTCACCCACCACCGTGGACACACCGTCCCTCACGGACCCCGCTCGGTTCAGACACAGAGACGCCGCAGCCAGAATGGTTGAGGTAAGCAGAAGCAGTGATCCGGAGGGGCGGAGGGACGGCCCTGCGCCTGCCGATGGCCTCCGAGCACAGACCCACCCCTCGGGGGCACAAATCCTTTTGGTTCGGCAGCTTGCTGGGGGACTTGGGCACACAGCATTGTGAGCTGGCTCCATTGAGATCTGGAGTCTCTTTTAAATTAGCATTATGCCTTAATTAACAAAACAACAACAGACAGAACACTAGTACAATAACAACAGATTAACACACCCAAAACTTGAACAAATTCCAGAAGCAATTTCAATCATCCCGAATGACAAGAGTCCTACGGGCCCAGCACCACAGTGGCACGTAAGACAGACTGGTTATTATAATAATAATAATAATAATGCAATGTTCATAACTACACATATAGAATGATACAGCTGTCAAAACTACTACGATGGTACATCCCAGATCAGGTGAACAGCCCCATACAACAGGCGCAGGGGAAAGATCTCGGACACAGCCTGGTCTCCAGAGGCCCGTGTGGGTCTCATGGAGCAGGCCATCGGCTGGCCCCTACCAGGCCCAGTCTTGGGATCCTGTCTGTGTGTCTGTCTGCTGAGGCAGACAGAGCCCAACTGTTGGGTCTGCACATGGCTAAGTGAAGCATGAGGTATTGTGAACAGGGACCTTTTTGGAATAGAGCAGTAATCACATTAAGTCAAAATCGATCACATTAAAAAAAAAAACTACAAAACAAGGGAATCTGTAATACAATTTTCTACGAGGAAATTAAAATTGGAACATGGCAGTATATGACATTGTAAAACAAAAAACAAAAAACAAAACAAAAAAAAATCTGATCCTCCAATAGCAGCAAAACAACGTGAAAGAGATACAGAGAAGCGATGTGAGTTTGTTTCCGAACCATGCCGGGAAGTCATCGGTAGCAGCGCATTAAGAAACGGAGCCGCAGCCTGTCCCTCACGCGGTCACTGCCCCGTCCCCTTCCCGTCCACACTTCCTTCCTCCCGTCCTCTCTCCAGCCTCAGCCCTGCGCCCTCACTACCTCCCTTCAACACTTCCTAAATAAAAAGCTACGGAGCCAAGACGTGCAAATTGTCTACCTGTCACTAACTTTCGTTTTTGTTTTTTTTTTTAAAGGAGGGGGCAGGGGATAAGAAGAGTGCGTTGGAATCGAACTCTTTCAAGTACCCTAACTTTCCTGGATGATTCGCAGATCAGACCACTTTGGGAAATGCCAAACAGGCCGAATCCGTGTCTTGTGTGGTTTAGTTTGAGATTTTCCCCCTTGCCTACAAAGGGACCAATCTTCCGTAAACTGTATTAAGCCTGCGACACCAAAGGCAGAAAGGTTTGTGTGTTTAAATCAAGGGGAGATTGCATTACTTTATAAATCATACTGGCCTCATGAGCACCCTCTGCAATAAATACTCTTTTTAGCCTTAACTATAAATTATATATTTTAGTGTTTAAAAACCTTCCATCATGAAACATCTAAAAGTAACCCTTAAACTACTTGCTCTCTAGGCAAACCTTTGAGGTCCCTAATTTCAGACACCAGCTGGCACCAAAGGATTCCTATGAACTTTGATTTCTCTACAGGACAGGAACTTCTCTATCATCCTGGCAATGTTGAGAATGCGGATTTGTTTCTTCTTGACTGGAACAAAACCTTCAAAAAACATCCCCCTCTCGCTAACCCCGCAGTGACATGCACTTGCTTAGCAATCCTGTTTGCGTACAAGTACGTGAATATTCCTAAACCATTCCATTAAAAATTTGCCCCTCCCCCCCCACGCACAACATCAACAGCAATATTGCCTCTAACTACTGGACCCAAAGTGCTTTGAAATGGAATGGTTTCAGAATACCGAGAAGGAAAATCAAAACAACAACGATAAAAAAAAAAAAAAGAGAGAGAAAGCTGCTTGTGAATTTAACCTGGCTGTGAGCAGGCTGCAGGGCCATTGGGTAAAAACCAAAACCAAACCAAACCAAAACAAAAAAAACCCAAAAAAGCAAAAACAAAAAAACAAAAAACCCAAAAAACAAAAAAACCCAGCATCTCATAAACAGTTAACTACAAAAATAGGAAGATTATAAAAATAGAATATATTATGTCGCTATTTTGTTGTCTCTCTACGGTAGCATGTCGCAGGAGGGGGACAGCTGGCCTTCCCCACTACCTTGAGACTGGCTGGTACCCAGCAGGCCTGGCCCTGGATGTCGATCCTCTGGCTGAGGCTGAGCACACGTGGGGTTGCCACAGTCCACGCTACGCTGACTGAGAGATTGCATCAACCATCCATAAGGTGAAGAGGTTACATATCTACCTAGCTACGAGATAAATGAACATACATGTGACTTATCAAGTGACTACATGGCTGAACAAGCAGGGCGCAGGAATACCCAGGACCACATCAAGATGCATGTCCTGGGAGAGCACAAGAATACATGTTTCTAGCTAAAAACCCTCTTCTACTTTAAAAATGGTCTGTTGGGATTTTTCTCTTTTTAAAATGCTTTCATGTCTTTAAAAAAAAAAAAAAAAAAAAGGAAAAACCAAAAAACCAAAAAAGAAAGAAAAAAAACTAAAACAAAACACGAAGAATCAATCTAGTCCTCCCTGGAGACTTCTTGTGTGTTAATGTCTATTCTTACCAGACACAAGCACATTAATACATAAACTAGTTGATTATGCGGGTATAAAAGCCTCTATTTTGTAGCACAACTCCCCTCCCTCTCACTCAGGTTATGCAAAGTCTATCCTCTCTTGCTCTTTTTTTTTTTTTTTAAAGGTTTTCAGGTACTTTTTTTTTTCATTTGCTTAAATCAGAGATGGAAGGGAGAAAGAGCAAAGGAACAAAAACCAACAAAGAGAATGAAACTTTCCCTTCTGGTAGCAAAATGTCCCAGAGAAGAGGGACCTGGTCAGGGGAGCAGTTGGGACTGGCTCTTCCCTCGCTGGGGCCGCCAGCCACTGCTCCGTGGCCTGGTGGCAGCGGTGACTCAGATGTCCACGTCCCGCACGTCGGTAGGCGTGCAGGCCAGGTCTGCCTCCTCCTCCTCTTCTTCTTCCTCCTCTGTGGCCTTGGGGTCCATATTCTGCTGGGCCTGGCGTAGGCTGGACTCCAGCAGAGCCTCAATCTGCTCCTGGCAGGCACGCAGGCAGTCCTGGAAAGGGGGAGCGGGGGAAGGGGGTGTCTTCAGGAAGAGGTGCAAAGCCAGGGCCCTGTCCCAGTGCTGAACCTGAAAGGTCTTGGCTAAGGGCACCTGTTAGCGTTGCCCCCAAAGGCCCGGGAATGAGAATCATGTGCTACTTTGAGCCCCAGCTTCACTCTGCCCTGGTGACCCCACTCAGGACCAAATACTTCTGCCTCCCATGCCACAAGACTGTGCATTCCCCTATACAGACCCCAGAGGTCTGCCCCACGATCCCCAGCAGGGCCTGGCTTCTTGGAATTCCTTCATGGGCCCTAATCTCCAGTTTCCTAGACTCCATTCCTTCAATCCAGGTGGGGAGGCCCCCAGGGCCCTGCCTTTTTGTAACCTCTGCCCGGTGGCAGCCCTGAAGATGAACCCCACACTGTGATCAATTGGGGATGGACACCAGGGGCTGCGACCTTTATCCACAGCATGCCCCATCCATTTGTAGGCTAGCACTGCCTCCTGTGCAGGAGGTGCTGCAGCCCTGCGCCTCCATCTACTCTGGGCTGGACTCCCCTGGGGGGTGAACACCTGCACTGCTAAGGGGAACCTGGGACTGCCCCACGCCAGGGTCAGTGTCCCAGCAGCTCATGCTGTTCTTGCCTCTAGGAGGCCTGAGCGAAGCAGCTGTGCCCTGGTGCTAATGCTGGGACTTCACAGGAGGCAGGGCTTCTCAGACTACAACACGGTCTCCAGTCTGCCCCCCAAAATGGACTTTCTCAGCCACCAGCCCACAAGGTGTTATAGGAGGGCATGGCCCAATGTTCCCAGGCCAGCAGGGCTTCCCAGGGACCCATATTAAATGAAGCTCATATTTCCTGCCCTTTCTAGTTTGAGATTCAAGATGGACAAAGGTAATAGGGCTGGTGCAAAAGGTACCATTTTGTAGATGAGGAAACCAAGGGCCAAAAGGCCTGGTGTGAATACAAAACTCCAGACATCCTCAGATGCCCCTGCAGCCAGACAGCTCCCATCCACAAACCCCGCATGCACTTGTCAGTTCTCGGGGGGCTGTGTGCGGAAATGAAGCCAGGAGGTGCAGGAACGGTGTCTTCAGGGCTCCATACCCAGTTCATGGTCCAGCTCCTTGGCCACCTGTCCCCTTGTCTCAGAAACCTTACACTGACCAGCAGCTCTGACCCAGGACCCACTCAAGTCCCACAGCTAAGGTCAGAGGTGGAGCTGCTGAATTCAGGCTTTTGGTCCCTTTCTTGTCCCTATTCTAACCTGAAGGCCTCCCCAGTAGATGGTGCTCTTTACCCATAGCCAGAAGAGCCCAAAAGAATTGACCGTGCTTTTATTTTTTATTGTGGCATTGGGGATCGAACTCACAGCCTCACACCTGCCAGACAGGTGCTTAAGTCACTAAACCAAACTCCCAGCCCTAGTTTTTTGAGGCAGGGTCACACTATGTAGCTCAGGCCGGCCTTGCGCTCACATTGTAGCCCAAGCAGGCCTCGAACTCACAACGCTCCTCCTACCTCAGCCTCTGGAGTGCTGGGATTAAAGGCGTGCGCCACCACGCCCGGCTTTTGACCGTGCTTTTTGGTGAGAAGGGACACACAATTACTGACACATGAGGTACATCTCAGAAGTTTCTAGAACGCACTCTTGTCCATATCAGAGTCTTTTTTTTTTTTCCGTATCAGAGTTCTTTGTAGACTCATCCTCCCTGACGAAACCCCATATAGGAAGACAGGCTGTAGGCTGGCCATGAACTTGGGCACAGGTAGTTTTGGGGACCCCGTGTGACCCGGAGGCAACAGAGGAGTGAAGGAAGCAACTGAGGCCCAGCTCGCTTCAGAAAGTAACGCCAAGGACGACTTTGCTGTCAAGGGACTTTCTAAGTCTGAGCTCAGTTACCTTTGTCACTGGAAAGCCAAAGTCATTCCAGCCTCAATTCCTCTTTTCTCCTTGTCAGCTGGAAGGCATTTTCTTAACATCTAATTAGAACAGTCTCTGTTCAAGAGAGGGACAACATGGCCACCGCCTGCAGCCGCCGGCAGACAGCCATCGTGTGGCGCTGCCCCCAGACATCCATCCACACAGCTGACCAGGTTAAACAGTCCCGGGCTGGGGCTGACAATTCTAAAAAGCGCAGATACAGAGCATCTTTCCTTCTCAGCAGTGCCGGCACACGCTCACCAGTGAGCCCAACACCAGCACAGAGCTTCAGTCTGCTGAGGGGCCATTTTTTTTTCTTTTTTCCCCAGGCCATGTCTTTGCTGCCTAAGGAAGTGCTAGATTTTGAGGCCAAAGAGTGTCTTCCTCAGGCCCTTGTCCAAGAGGCTGCTGCCCCCAACAGCCAGGGAGGACACCCGTCCCCCAGCCAGGGCAGAGGGGGGCACCCCCTTGTGAGCGCAGTGTTGCCAACAACAGGGGACAGGCAGGTGACTATGGGCGTTCGTTCGTTCGGACAGAACTCTCAGAAGCTCTGGGGTGGGCCCACCTGCCCTGGGGGTGGGGAATGTCAAGGCAATTAGTCCCTCCCTCCTGCACAGCAGGTGACAGCTGACCTGCCAACCTCTGTCTAATTTGGTAAAGACCACAAACCCTTGAAATTGTCATTTAAGTTCTCTCTTTACAAAAAAGAAAAGAAGTGGGGATAAAACAGCGGCCCTTTTAAGAATGAAGTCACGGTGGTCACAAACTCAACTCGTGTTGCACAGAACCCCACCCCCGAGCACCATAAAAAACAAGTTTGTTTCCATTGGTCTCGGTGACCAGAGGCTCAGACTTCACAGGAGCCCTTTAAAGCTGGTATTTACTGGCTGTGAACACTATGGCCAGTGAAGCCTCACAGGCTACAGCCGGTCATGGGGTCCTCACTGGGGCTGGCCTTAGGCCCCTTCCTGCCTGGAGGGTTACGGCTCTTGCCTGCTCACGGGTGCCCCAAGGAGAGGAGAGGAGAGGGACCCTCCTGTGGTGGATGAAGGACTCTGCCCTGCCTCTTAGAACATAGCCTGTCACCCATGAGGACCTAGGTGCCAGATGTCTGCTGTGGCCACCACTTACCGGGTCACACTTGATCACTCTGGAGAGGAAGTGCGTCAGGCGGTAGCAGGTCAGGAAGTTGTTGGGGCTCCCCAGGTGCAGGCCTTGCACGGCGGCCACCACACTTCCGGCAGCCACCATGGAGGGTGGATTGGAAATGAACTTCACGTCTGCAGCAGAGACAGAGAGGGGGACATGAGCAGGGACACTGCAGGGTCTCGTGACTCAGGGCCACCTGGGGAACTGCCACCAACCAACTCTGGCTCGTTAAGACCATCCGGGTGCACAGTGAAGTTGGCCACACTGAAGACAGCTGACGACCACCCTCTTGCCCTTCTAGCGGGTTGAGTCTCATGAAAGTGTCACTTACTCCTAAAACTAAATGAAGGCCAGAAGACAGAGAGGGCATGCGCTGCTTCTGCAGCACTAAGCCTAGGTACCTGCCCTTGCCCGGCAGAAGGCACTGGAGGCAATGAGTCACATTTCCAAGAGACAGTCACTCCCAAAGTCCCTTCGGGGCCATGATGGTGCTGGTGATGTCACATAGCAAGAACCTTGGCAGCCATCTTGCCCCTTTCTCCCTGGTGTGACTTTTCAGGGTGACCTTCAGCAATGCCCAACTCCACGCCGGCCCTGTGCTCTGCTGTTTCTCTGCTCAGAGACACAAATCTTTTCTTTGCCCTTTGCCCTGGCCAGGTGACTTTTTCTAAGTCACTGATTGGCAAATTTAAAGAGGTGCACGGTTCCCACCATGGTCACTGCATGACACCCAGACCAGGGGAGCCAGCACAGCCAGCCAAGGCGGGAGGGGCGGGCCAAGTCCCCTGAATAACAGCTCTCCTGACAGTGTCACTTCCCCCAGGGTGGGAAGCCTGGGGCCCCAAAAGCCCTAGTCCAAGCAGGGCCCCACACTAAGGAGGCAACTCCCTTTCTACAGCTGGGGTTCTTGGGGGGATCCTCTGGTATTCTTGGGCTCCTCCAAGGAAACAGACCGAGGACAGTGCCAAGCCAGAGCAGCCCCCGGGGAGCCTGTAGCCTGCACTGCTGTCAGAGGCCAAGGCACACTGTCCCCCAACACATAGCAGTGGGTGTCACTCCAGGGTCACCAGCATCCCAGGCCATAGGCCGATTCCTCAGACTGGCGGGGTCCCACTTGTTGGGAACCACTCGTCCTCCCGTCTTCCCCATCTGGCCACCACTCCAGCCGAGCCCACCGCCTGCCCTCCTATCATGCCAATGGGGGCAGGGACAGCCGCCAACTCAACCTAGGGACCATGGGCCCCAGGCCAGAGGCAGATGTGGGAAGGGCGAGCGTGGCACCTTGTCAGTCTCCATCGCCTCATCTTTCGACACGGAGTGCCTGGGAACAAGGGGGCTCGGTGAGCTGAATGGTCACAAAGGGAGAGGGGCCCTCGTGAGCTGCTGGGGGTGCCACAGGCTCCTCCGGGGCTTCATCCCGGGAGAATAAACAACTTTGGTCTCATTAAAGAAGGCGGGGGGCTCGCCGGCGAGGGGCTGGGAAGAAAAGCAGCCACCCTGAAGGGAGACAAAAGCCGGCTTCTGGGCGCCGCTGCAGCGACTTAAAAAAGAAACGCCGAGCAAGGCGAGCCACCTCTGTTCCCCTCTAAAAGGGAGCAATTCCCCCCAGTCTGAGAGCAGGGGCCATGAATGGAGACCTTTTCATTGAGGCAAGTCAGAGCCGCACACAGAAATCACTTCTGCAAGTGACAAACTCCCGCACCGCTGGTGGGCACAAGCGCGACGGATCCACCTGCCGCCTGGTCTCTGAAAGTCCCCCAGTCCTGTGTGCTGTGGCCAGTCTGGGATGGCCTTCCACATTAAAGACACGAGCAGCTCAGAATGAACCAAGTGCAACATTACTTTTCACTCACTGCCTGGCTGGTGCCGGCACAAGTGATCTTCGGGGCACAGTTGACCCTTGCTGAGTCCCCTCATTAAGCTCAACTGCGTGCTTGCCGTCTAAGACGCTGGCGATGTCCCTGCCAGACTGGTAAAGAGGCAGGCTCTGGGGCAGTCATGTTAGAAAGCCTACCTTTCAGGTGTGGGGGTGCACACCTGCCTCAGGGAGGCTGAGACAGGGGGATGGCAAGTTCAACCCTAGCTTAGGCAACTGTCTCAAGATAAAAAAGCTGGGAATGTAGCTCAGTGGGAAGGTCTTGGGGTTCAAGACTGACCACCCCCCCCACACACAAATAAAAATATCCCAGCCCTATGCATGTATGGCCTGTGCATCCATGCTAAGGAATTTGAGTCTGGGGGCCCAAGTAGTGGGGAACAGGGAGCAGCACCCTTCCATTTCCTTAAATATAACCCTTGCCGTATGAGGGCAAACACAGCTTGCTAGACTTGTGCTTACGCCTCCACCACTTTACCCCGCTTCTGGCATTGAGTTATAACACTTGCCTCTTCCGTCCCTTGCGCCTGACACAGGCCACACCTCAGTTGAGCCCAATGCGGCAGATGGGCATCAGGCCTGGGAGCCCTGACCTTGCGGAGACCCTTAGGTGTGTGTGCCGATTCCCACTGGCCCACACTGGAAGTGGCATCATGGCCCCCAGGAACCTGGGAAACGCGGTCACCGGGCTGTCTATCCACCTCTAGCTGCTGATTAGGATGCCCACCAGCTCCACCTGAGACCCTGCAGCAGCCTGGAGCTGGCTCTGCTGCCTCCCTGCCAGCACCCACCCAGGGGTCCCAGATGGGAGCTCTGGCCGCCCGAGTTGTCCCCAAGAGAGGCTGTGCAACCATGGTTCCTCGAATTATCTCCAAGAAACCCCGCTGTTCCTCTCAAACCACTTTCAGCTCCATAAAAGGCTGTGTGGAGCCTCTCTCCGAAGGAGCCCCAGCCAGAGAACTCCTCCCTGCTGCCTGCAGCCTCGGCGCTGCCCCCACCCTCAGCTCCATGCAGGCAACCTTCCTGACTCGAGGGAGGCCCTGGGGGAGGGGGTACGGCAGGTACAAGAGGGGCGCTGGGTCCTCAGCATCCTCACCCCAACAGCACTTGTTCTGCAGTGGCAGCCACGCACATAGCAAGGGATGCAATGGAGGTGCCAGGACTGGGGGGCTCTGCCCCTGGGCAGGTCGGAGAAGACACCTGGCCCCTGTAACACCAGGTTGGCTTGTGGCTTGCAGGCCACCTGGAGTGAGTTCACACGCAGATGTAACAACTAAAGCCTGGGTGGGTCCAGGGAAAGGTCAGAGCAGAGTGGGGTGGGAGGGCTGGAAGCAACCCCAGTGGGTGAACCAGACTTCCTGGACGTGGCTCCCAGTTGGGTGGAGAAGCACAAGGTTACAGGGGCAAAGGCCGCCTGGGAGCAGCAGGTGACTTGGGATGTGTGTACAAGTGTCTGTCCACATTGGTCCCTAGGACAGGATGCCCACTTGGGATCTGGGGCGAGTGCAGTGCTAGGGAGGGGCCTCTGGGAGCTGTGCCATGGAGGACAGAGGGTGGGCCCCTCCGCGGCCCACTAGGTGGTCCAGGCCCAGGCTGCTCTGGAGCCCCTCCCAGGAGGCAGCTGAGCAGAGTTGGCCTGTGGCGCCCCTGGTCGGGCCTCAGGCAGCAAGCAGAGCTCCTCCACTGGCCGCCCCCGCACTGGGGCTGCTGCTGGCCGCCGAACACGTGGTACAGCCACTGCTGGCTGCTCTCCTCACCCCCGAAGGCGCCCCTGGCAGGTGGCCCAGCTTGGGAGAGGCCAGGAGGCGCCCCCCTTTGCAACCCTGGCTCCTTGAGGACAGACAGGGGAAGGGCTGGAGGTGGGCGGGGCACAGCCAAGGTAAACCCTCTCACAGTGTGGAGTGGCCATGGGTCAGGTGTGGGGAGCAGAGGCACTGGCAGTGGGACACAGAAAGACTGCGCCCCATCCCCAAGGCGCTGTGGGGTGTCTGTGGCAGGGAGAGGGCCACTTCTGTGGGAGGGAGGAGGCCTTGGGACCATCTTCCTGGACAGATCTGGGTAGCAGGCCCCCTACCTGTGGCACACAAGGCGACAAAAGTCTGTGCGTGTTTTCGGATGATCTGTTTGTTCTCCTCAGCCTCCGGCATTTTGGAGAGGAAGTGTTCGATGAAATCGTGAGGGGTCATGGCAGCCAGATTCCATTTGAGTTTGTTTACCAGGAGCAGCTCCATTTGCTGTGGAAAACGGGGAACAGGCATCAAGAGAGGGGCAGGCTGGCCCCTGGGGGTTCTCCTGCTGCCCAGCTCACTGGCCTTCACACTTGGTTTGTAGTCTTGAGGTAGGAGAGGGGGGCGGAGAATGTTGGGGGGCGTCCAGAGAGTGGGAGTAACACATGATCCCAGATCAAAATCGACAAGGTGCGCGTAAAAGGCTCCATTCTCATGATTAAGCCGACCTCACTGGGAGACAAAAAGACCTCCCACCGCCTGTACCGAGAGCCTCAGTGATCAGCGATGCGGCCTGCGCACCGCAAGAGGGCGCGCGTCACTCACGTTTGACCCTACTGGCGCGCAAAAAAAAAAAAAAAAAAAAACGTGGTGCGTGGAATCCCAGGACAGGGTGCGGGGGAGGGGGAAGTGGGGGGTCGCCTGGGGTGCTGCTGCTACCCCAGGGGCCAAGCAGTGTGGGCACCCCACTCCGGGACAGGAGATCTGTGCGTGGCGGACCGTCCTCCTGCCATCTACACCTCCCCCCAGCCAAGGTCCCACTGCTAACGGGGCGCCTGCACGCGGCGGTCCGCGGTTACCAGCAGCTCTTCGGGTCGGATGGAGTTGTCAGTGTAGATGCACAACTTCTCGGCCGTCAGGGGGATGGTCTCCTTCATCTTGGAGGCCACGAACATGCAGGTGGCCCCCAGCAGCTGCAGGCGGCTCTTCTTCAGGGGCTCCAACGACAGGAAGCGGTCCAGGTAGTTCATGGCCAGCGGGAAGACCTCCTCCTCGCACTTCTGCTCCTCGCAAACCTGCGGGGAACCGGGTTGTGACCGCCGCCGCCGCCGGGACCCCTTCAGGCACTGGGTGGCCAGTCCTCGAGGGCGCTGAGGGGTTGGGGCGGGGTGGGGGGGCACTGGCACTTCTCAGGATGCGCACCCTGCCCGCGAGTCCCCAGAGCCCACACACCCCGAAACTGAAAGGGAAAGTCTGTGCGAGGCGGGCACGGTGGACGAGGGTGGGCACGAGGGGCGCCGGCGGCGCGAGGACCCCGACTGGCGCGGGACCTGGGGGTCACCGGCCGGGGGGACACCCACCGCGCAGCGGGGCCGCCGGGGGTTGGGCGCCGCGCTCGCCGCCCTTCGAGACACAAAGGTGGCGTCCCAGGCCGCCGCACCGCATTTCCCCAGACGTCATCTTTTCAAAAAATATTTAAAAATATTAAAAAAATAACTGGGCGCCTAAAAACCCTCTGAAAACGACCCTTGGGCGGCCCTTGATCCATGCCGGGGGTCGACAGCTGGTTGCGGGCTGCGGGGAGAGCCCCAGGAGCTCAAATTCCGGGGCCCCCCTTCCCCTTGGCGCGGGCGCCGTTTCCCTCTCGCAAGGGCACCACGCCGCACTTTCAGAAATTATTTAAAAATACTTCCGAGCCCCGGAGGTGCCCACCAAAGGTCTGGAAATGTGGTCCCGGCCCCTGACTCGCTTCGGGAAAGGACCCTGAGCAGAGACCCGAGCAGACGGGGGTCAACCCCTGGCGTCTCGGGGGCCACGCGACCTTGCAGCCCGGCGTGCTCTATGGCCCAGGCTGCCCGTGTGGGGCGCCCCGGGGCCCGCAGCTTAAACAAAAGGCCCCCCTTGCCTAGCGGGGGGTCCCCCCAAAACAGCTCAGGCCGTGTCTCCGCGTCCCTCCCGGTAGCTCCCGGCGGCCCCTCGCTTCTGTCCCAGCGTCCCGCCGGCCGCTCCCCGCCCCCACCCTACCCCCAATTATTAATAAACACTTTTGCTTTGCAATAAAAGCAAAGATGGCGCATAATACTGGCACGAATGGCCCTTGCATACGTGTCCATGGATATTAATTTAAAAATCAAATCTATGCCCCCTCCCCCCAGAGCTGGCGGCTCCCGGCCTCGGCAGCGGGAGAGGAGGCGCAGCGGCGCAGGCGGGGGCCACAAAGGGCGTCCAGCCTGCCAGCCTGCACCCTCGTACCCATTGGGGTATTCCTGACACCGGCTTCTCTCGAAGAAGACCGTCCCCCACCAGGAAAGAGAATTTCTAACGCCCCAACCCCCACACTTTCCTCGTCCAAAAAAAAAAAAAAACCCCGGAATATCTATTTATTTTGAAAATAATGATTCCTAGCAACACCTCGGCAAACTTCGAAGTGGGAGGGAGGCGAGAAGGGAGAGAAATGAGGGCAAAGAAATACGGGTTTGGGCAACAAGTTGCAGAAAGTCTAAGCCGCCCGAAGCCGCGCACCTCTAGCATCCAGGTGGCCACGATCTTCCGCATGGACGGCAGGATTTCCTTCTGCACACACTTGAAGTAGGACACGGAGGGCGCGCAGGTCTCCTCCGCCTTCAGCATGGCCCGCAGCACCCGGTCGTTGAGGAGGTTGGTGTCCGGGTACGCGCGGCGGATGGTCTCCACCTCGCAGCACAGGAGCTGGTGTTCCATAGCTGGGGCTCTGCCTGGGCCGCCTGGAAAGGACTACGCGTCCGGGCTCTGTCCGCGTTCCCTTGCGCTCTTCTGGCCCTCGCCGGAGCTCGCGGACTCCGCTGCTCGCTGCTACTGCGCCGACAGCCCTCTGGAGGCTCCCGGACTTTGCAACTTCAACAAAACTCCCCTGTAGCCCGTGTGACGTTACTGTTGTTAAGCAGAGATCAAAGCCGGGCAGAGAATGGGGGGGGGGAGGGACGGGGCGGGCGCGGGGGGAGGGGGGCGCGGGCGCAGCGCTGGGAGCAGCGAGGGGCGAGCCCAAAAGCCATCCCCGAGGCGCTGCGCTTGCCCCGCGGTGGAGCTGTCCCCGAAGTTTGGTTTTTATAGAAATGCAAATCGCCCCGACTGCCTTTCTCCCCGCTAGAGAAGAGGGGTACAGGGCCCCCGGCTTTCCCGGGTGGGTCCCCCAGGACTTGGGGTAAGGCTGGAGGTGGCTCTGGAGAGGAGACCTACAAGAAGGGCGGCAGACCACACACAGCCGGGAAGACCGCGTAGACCGGGAACAGGGGCGCAGCGACACCCTATATCCGAGCCGGGAGAATGGGCGCATTTCCGAGAACGACACGAGGGCACCTACGGGCGGAGAGAGGGCCAAGGAATCTCAGCGTCTGCATCTTCTTTCATTTTCATTAACACGTGCAAATTGCAGGAACTATTTAATATGCAGGGCCACGGAGCAGGGCACATAACTCGGGCGCAGGATTCACCTTGGTGCACTGGGGTCGTTGCAAATATCCGAGGGAATATCTTTAAGCACTAAAGAGATTTCAGCTAGCATGCACTCGCTTAAAAAATAAAATAAAATAAATGCCCGAAAATTCCAGCAGCAGCCCAAGATGGTGGCTACCACTTCCTTCATCCTGCTCTCGCCCGAGGGATCTAAGGGCTGTCTTCCTAACTTGACCAGCCCGTTGTTGGGGGGAATCCCCTAATAGCCCCCTCCCCGTGCCGGCAATTTGGAGAAACAGAACTTTGGGTGGAAGGCTGAGAAACAGTGGTCTCTGTATTGACTCATTTTTTAAATTAAAAAATTAAATCGCTAGAAATATTAGTTGCTTCTGCCTGGGACGAGACCCCCCGGAGGCTTCCCATCTGGTTTTGTTGGGGGTGTGCACGCCCTCCACCTTTAAATTTATCTAGGGGCTGCATTCAGGAGCTTGAGTATGGAAGGCACTGGCAAAGTTAAAAGAATTTAAAGTTAAACAAATGGGTATATTGATATGATGTTCCTAAACAAAATTCTATAGACATTCGTCATTACGCGAGAGGGTCCCCAGTATTGTCACAAATTTAAATATACATAAATAAAACACATAGTATTTTTTATTAGAGATTTTGTCCCCGGGTGCTTTTTGATTAAAGGACATTTTACTGTCTTTTTATTATTTTATTTTTTACAATACCTGCCCCGAATTAAGAACACGGTTCATTTACTTCTCCCTGGATGTATTTTCGTGTTGTCAACTCACCGTTGACCCCCAAAGTAAAGGTTCAATGGAAACGGATGCAAAAACCCCCTCTCTCCCAAGGGTGCACATTGCAAGATGCGACCACCCCTTCTTAGTCCCTTCCACTCTGTCCCCTCCCCCGCGGAGAATGAATGGGGTTACTAATATTTCGGGTCCGAGGATAGCAGTGACCCCCACTCACGCCTGCGAGGCTATGGTGGCCCAGGCAGGTCGCGCCCACGCTTACGCTGGCCGTGGGCATCTGGGAGCCTCAGAGCATCAGCTTGCGCACGAGGGCGGCCGGGCTACTTTTTCATTCATAAAATCTCGACCGGGCGGTTGCCCGGATGATTTATGAGGCCCCGCGCTATCACAGGCGGCGCCCGTCCCTGGGGGCGAGGGGTCCGAGCTTCGCGTGCGCACGGCCCAGGCCGAGGCGCACCGATGAGGGGCAGTGGGGCATAAAAGGGTTTGCCCTCCCAGGCGACAAGGACTCCGGGTCCAGAAGGGAGCGTCCCCCACCGCGGGAAAGACACAGGGAACTGGAATTAGCATGAGCCAATGGGGGCGCGGCGCTGTTACTAGGCGGACCCGGCAGATCTGGATGAGGAACTTCGTTGATTTCCCGGCCCAGGGGCGGGCGCAAAAGTGCAAGCCCGGCCGGCTGGCGTGAAGAGCTGTCCAGGAACCCGCGGGGGAGGCGCTGGAATTTGGGGCCCGGCGGGGAGCATTCGCGCCCAGCCCCCACCCCGGGGAAGCCTGCTCGGCGAGCCCTGGAGCCCCCGAGGGGGCCAGAAGGCGCAGGCCCTTAAGGTCTTTTAGTTCAAGAGGCGCAAAGGAAGCACTTTGATTTTGATAGTTTTAAAAGAAAAAGCAAGTTTTAAAAACTTTTATATTACATTTAAAAAAAAACCTTCGCCCTGTCTTTTAAAAACCCACCACCAAGCAGGAACTGCAAATTTTGGGCTCATTTAAAGTGTTCCGTCTGAGCTTATTTCTTGGTGACCATTTGGAGACAAAGAGCCAGTGGTCCACTCGGGAAGGGGTCGCACTGGTTGGCAAGAAAAATCCCAAGTAATTTCAATCCACTTTCCCGGCTGTCTTTCCTTGGCCCCCACCCTGGTGACCGAGGTCTGGCTGATAGTCGCCGGGAGAGGGCGAATTCCGCCGCAGGCGCGTTTGCAACCGTCCCTGGCTGTGGGAACCTTCATTCAACCGAGAAAGGGAGCGCGCTCATTCAAGAACCCGCGCGCCGCGGCGCAGACCCCGGGACGCAGCGCGGCTGCGCGCCGCCCCAGTTGGGGGCTTTGAGGAAGCGCGCGGGCTCAGAGCCAACCCAGGGCGGGTGTGGACTTTCTGCATCCCACCTCCGGAGCGGACCCGGGCTGCAGGCGGGCGCACCCAGGTGGGGTCACCTGCTGCCGCATACCTGGCGGTGACTTGAAAGGGCTTGGCTCCGGCTTTGCGAGTTTGCCATTGTTAAGCCCTTAAATCGCCCTGGAAAAGGCTTCCGAAAGCGACTCCAGAGTTCCGGGGGCGCTCGGGCTTCCCTTCCCCCACACCGCATGCTTTTGGGGCGCGCATGGCGGCCCACGTACTGCCGCAGCTCCGCCCGGGCCACGCGGCGCCGCTCTTGGGTGCTCCAAAGCTGCCGGGGGGGGAGGGGGGAGAGCTACAGCCTCGAAATCCACACACCACGGCCACGCGTGGGGACACGGGTGGCCGCAGCCCTCGCTCCAGCTGTGTCAATTAGTGTCACCACACAGACTACCTCGCTCCTCAGTCGAGGGTCGGGGTAAAGAGACACCCACCCCGGCTGTGGGCGAGTGGCGCACGCGAGTTTAAAAGCAAACCTAACAGGTAGGAAGCCCTGGCTCCAGCGACATAGTTGGGATTCCGAGGGGGGAAAAGCTCAGCCTTTAATGTGAACGAAGATTGTAACTGCCGCACTCCGCCCCTCAAAATACATCGCCCGTGCTCTGAGCTGTATAAACCCAGATCTCTCAGGAATTAATCGGCCTCCTTGCTCCGGCCCCCGGCTCAGCCTAGGGGGTGCGGAGTGGGCGTCCAGGCGGAGGCGAAGACGACCGCCAGCCGAGGTAGAGAAGAAACCGGGTGGGGTCACGGCCTCCCGAGGTCAAGCTGATCACTGCCCCACCGACTCAGAGCGGACCCTCGCGCCGGCGAAGGCGCAGGAGCTGCGGGAGGGACACGCGTGGGCCCCCCCACCTCCGGGACTGGTCACCCTTCCTTTCCTTGGAAGACTGGCTGTGCGGAGGGCCCCGCATCCCCGCGCCCCTCCATCTGGCTTCCCGGGAGCTCCAGAGCGTCGCTATCCTTTCCCAAGGCACCGGGAAGGTTGAAGGAGTGGGTCTTTCCTACGAGGCGCTTGTCAGTTCTGGGTCTCTGGACCCTAGCCAAGGAGGGGACAGAAAGGGAAACTTTATCCAGGTTTGGGCAGGAGGTCGCCCACCCACAGTCCTGTTCCCTCCCCGGGACCCCTGGGCCCGCGCCATAGGAACTGGAGGCCGCACGCGTATTCGGACCCCTTGCAAAGTTCTGAGGCCGATGGACCGTGCTCGCGCCCCAAGGCCCGCAGGATATTGGCACGGGGCTCTACTTGTTCCGGCGAGTTCTGGGGAGCCGGCCGGGGTGCGGTCGAGGGAGGGGTAGGAGTCGGGAGCGCGCCGTGGGACCCGGGGCCGTGGCTGGGAGCCGCGCGCGGCCGCGCCGCGCATTCCACGCATTCCCGCCGGGCCTCGGTTCCGCCGCCACGTGGTTGCCCTGCGCGCCGCGCCTACCGTAAAGCGTGGAGCTGGCGCGCACCCGCGTCTCCCGAGCGCATGCGGACCGCCCAGAACGCGGCACGTGGCCCCGCAGCAGCGCGGGCGCTTAGGTGGGGTCGGCTCTTTTACGTAATGAGGAGCGCTGAGCTGCCAGTGTGATAAATTGTTCGTTTGTAAAGACGAGCAAGAAGGAGGGTGCCAGATCTCTGCTATGCGTCATAGGGTGACTGTCCAGCCAGGGAACGCGACAGAACCGGACCGGTGACCATGATGCCTGGCCAGCGGGCTGGAGAGGAGAAGCAGCTTTCGGATGGTTTTTCTCTTTGTTAAGAATCAGTCGGTGACTTGGTGCAGTGCGTTGCGGTTGGGAAGCGTATACCAGAGCGTACTTACTTTTTTTTTTTTTTCTTTTTTTTTCTTTTATACTAGGCATTGAACCCTGGACCTTTGCTCGGAGCTACATCCCAGTCTTTTTTTTTTTTTTTTTTTCTCTTTCAAATAGCTAAGTCGTTAAATTGCTCAGGCTGGGCTCAAAGTTGCAAATCCTTTTGCCTCAACCTCCCAGAGTGCTAAGATTACAGGCATGTAGCATCACATCTGACTGCTATAAACTATTTTTTAAAATCCGTAAAATACGTCTCGCCATCAGTTTAAGATAAAGGTGAATGCAGCACATTCACAAATCCCAAGCTGCTGGTGCCTGATTCTGCCTCGCGGTTCAGGGAGTGAATGGGGCGCTCTGTGGTCCTGGCTAGGCGCAATGTCTCAGTCTTGATGGGTCAGAGGATTTTGAGACTGCTGCTGGGCCATCTGTCTGAGTCCCTGCCTGGACAGAAGGCTCCTCTCACGATCATGGGAAGGCAGGACGGGCCGGTAAAAGCTGCTCTTGCGCCTGGCTGGGGCTAGGGTGCTCCTATATCCCTTAAAAACAACCTCAAGCCCCGATCAGTACCAGTGCCCCGTAGAAGGGACACACAGGCCACTCCTTTGCCCACCATCCACCTCACATCTTCACTTCTGCGAGGTGTTTCCTAGCAAGCCCATGGTTTTCATGCATTTAACAGAGGAGCCTGGAGCCCAGAGAAGCCTTGTGGGGTTCACAGGGTGGCAGGGGTGACGGCTGGTCATTGCCGAGTGCCCTGTGGGCTGCCCCTTTGTGTCGTGGGCACTGTCAGAGCAAATCCAGGGTCCTTAAATGTTCATGGATGGCAACTGACTTCTTTTAAGAATTCACGTACAACAAAGCTGTTTTTCAGCGAGCCAGGAAGTTGTCAAACTGCAGCAGAGTGTCACACATAGCCCGGATCAGCCAGTGGCAGAGCGACTTTGGGCAACTTTCTGTCCCTACTTGTAAAATGGGGTATGATGGTTTCCCTCACCGGGCCACAGCCAAGAGAAATTAAGGTAGTGTGTGTGAGGCATTTAGCGCAGGGCCTGGCATATGTGAGGGCCTGTTCAATTTATTCATTCATGTATTTGTTCTCATGCAGAACGGAGGCCATGTGCTGCATGCAGTATGTGGAATTAATTAAACATTTCATTTTATATTCAGAAAGAGAATTTTTAAAATGACTTTATGATGAATCAGTTCACTTCTCTTTGCAGACTTCCCCTGAGCTGTTTACGGACCCCAGATTGACATCACAGAAGACACTTTTAAATTACAACAAAAGTTCAGCCACATTCATTTTTCTTTGTTTCTTCATCCCCGACTCTTCAAACTCCTTTCCCTGCAAAGGAGGTGGAAAAACTGATTTTAAAAAAGAGGCACATGGATTCAGGGCCCAAATGTCAGCAAAAAGATGAGGGACAGAATTAGGAGGAGGGGTCTCTACAGGTCAGAGGGTCCCAGTAATGGAAGGCTGTGCCCCCCGACTCTGCCTTCGTGCTGACCACCCTGCTTTGTAATGGCCATTCTGCTCAGGCAGAAGAGGGCACAGTCACCAGGGAAGCTGGCCAAAGGTATGGGTCAGTGAGTGACAGTTGAGGACAAACGGGTACCTCTGACAAGAGCCACAGAAGCCAAAGCCAGCAGATGGGCCCAGGGCAGGGACATGGCCTGCTGGGTAGCTTTTGCCTATTGTATCTCCCTGCAGGGTAAATATTTAGCTGCCATGGGACACTCTTGGGGAGCAAGGGCCACTGAACTTGGCAGCTTGGTGGTCATCCCTGTTCCCTCAGGACCCTGGGCACCCATTCTCCATGGTGCCTTTGGACTGAGGACTCTGGTCACCGACTAACACAGAGACACAGAGGGATGTACCAGCCAGAAAGGTCTTAGGCAGAACATGACGTTAGCGCGGGCAGCTTGCTGACCTGCCAGCCATCCATGAGCACCTAAGGGCCAGGACTGGGTCTCCTCTCCTGTCTCTAATTCTGTGCTTGGTACATGGGAGATACTCAGCAAGACACCCGACGCAGATGAGGCATTACTGTCTGTCACCAAGAAAAAGGAGCTTCAGTCCCTCCTCTCACAGCACTGACATATTGGGAGCATGACACTGTGTCCTGGGGGACAGGCACAGAATGTGGGAAACCTCAGTGAGGGATGTCGTGAGAGGTGTTTGTGAGGCAGGAGACCCAAGCCCCTGTGTGTGTGTGTGTATAGGTATGTGTGCGCATGCATGTGTATCCAGCTGGTGTTAGGACCCAGATCAAACTCCAAAAGAAAGACCTGGATCTGAAGTGTTTCCCACAACTGACCAGGTCTGCAGAGGAGGTGGGTGGGTGAACCTGCTGCTTGTCCCACCCAACAGGAGCCTCCGCCTTCTTTGGCCATGGGAGCTGAGTGGTATGAGTGTCATGAACATGGACTGCCGTGACAAGTGACCACACACTGGCCTTTTTAAAACAAATGTCTTAGCTGGGTGTGGTGGTGCATGCCTGTAATCCTAACACTCCTGGGAACGGGGGGAGCAGGATGGCAAGTTTGAGCGCTGCCTGGGCAATTTGAGACCTTGTCTCAAAAATAAAAACTATAAAGGGGTTGGGATATAGCCCAGTGTGAAGGCCCTAGGTTCAGTTCTTCGTAACACACACACACACCCCCCAGCCATCTATTCTCCCATAGTCTGGAGGCAAGAATCTGAAAGAGAAGTGCTAACCAGGTTACCCTGCGTCTCGTCAGGGCCTCCCGAGGAGGGTGCTTTTTTTTTTTCTTGTCTGTTCAGCTTCCAGGGGCTCCAGTGTCCCTTTCCTGATGGCAGTACCATTCAGCCCTTGTCTCCCATCTTCACATGACCTTCTGTTCGCTGTGTCTCCTGTTCGGTCTCTTCTAAGGACACTTGTCATTGGTTTTAGAGCCGGCCTGGTTAATCCAAGATTATCTCATGTCAACATTCTTAACTGATTACATCGGCAAAGACCCTATTTTCAAATGAGGTTGCATTCAGAGGCTCTAGTGGTTAGGAGGAAGAGCTCTTTCTGGAGGCTACTGCTCCACCCTCCACAGCTAAAGAAGGGGACCCAGCTGGGACATACTGTAGCTGCTAGGAGCAGGTGATCCGATCCTCGTATCTGCTTAAGATTTTGTGCTGGAGCGAGTTAGACACTTGGGCACAGGGAATAGGAGCCCAAACACGACTGTGGTATGGTCTGTATTTTCCTGGAGCTTTCTGTTTTTAATCCAAGAAATGATACATAGATTTGTGTGTGTGTGTGTGTGTGTGTTTGCGCGCGCGCGTGTGGTACTGGATATTGAACCCAGGGGCTTATGCATGCTAGGCGAGCATGGTACCACCGGGCTACATCCTTAGCCGTATTTATTTTAAAATGTTGAGAGTCTTTGTAAGTTGCCCAGGCTGGCCTTGAACTTGTGATGCTTTTACCTTGGCCTCTCCAGTAGCTGGGATAACAAGTGTCTACCACCATGCCTGGCTGGAAATATGTTTTGGTTTTTTGAGACAAGGTCTCATTGTGCAGTCCAGGCTGGCCTTGAATCCGCTGTATTGTCCAGACTGTCCTCGAACTTGAAGCGATTCTTCTGCCTCAGCCTCCTGAATGCTGGTATTACAGGCATGCACCACCATGCCTGGCCAGAAATATTTTTAAAAATGAGAGGGTTTTCTTTTTTCTTTCTTTCTTTTTTTTTTTTTTTGTGGCACCGATGATCGAACTCACAACCTCACGACTGCCAGGCAGGCGCTTAAGCCACTAAGCCAAACTCCTGGCCCTAGTTTTTTGAGACAGGTTTGCACTGTGTAGGTCAGGCTGGCCTTGTGCTCGAGTTGTAGCCTAAGCCGGCCTCAAACTCACAACGCTCCTCCTACCTCAGCCTCCTGAGTGCTAGGATTAAAGGCGTGCGCCACCACGTCTGGCAACAAAAATGAGAGTTGATGGCAAAATTGGCGTGTGCCTTCTGCAGGCAGTGGTCACCCCAGTGCCTTTGCCTTGCTCTTCCCAGTGGCAGGCTATTTGCCCCAGGCTTCCAGTCCTTTCCCTTCCCTGCTGCAAGCCCTGGTGGCCCGTGTGACTAGGTGATGACCCTCATACCAGTGTGAAGGTCTGGGTTCTCCTCCCCGCTCTGCCATCTCCTGTTTGTGGTCTTCATTTTTCTGAGCCTCAGTTTCCTCACCTGCAAAATGGGTACAATGACAGTATTGCTCTCAGGGCCATCAGAGACTTCCCTTCTCCTGTGGATCACACACTCTAGAAACAGTTTGCATAGAACAGGAGCCCCTTGGTGACGTCACAACCAGTTGCTCCCCCTGGTCCTTACCAACCAGCAGCTTCCCTAACTGCCAGTCAGAGAAGCGGGTCACCGAAAGGAGCGCACTGCCTTGCCGCTTGAGTGACAGCTACCCAAAGGCCAATCTGCTTTGAGGATTTCCTTTCAGTGCCTCCTCCTTGGCAAACACAGTTTTCTCTCTCCTTTTGGATTTCTTGAAAGCAATGGGGCAGGTGGAGAGGACCGCAGCTGCGGGAGTAACTGCAGAGAGAGACTGAACTGGAGTGGGTGAGAAGGGGAAGAGCTTCCTGTGAAGAGGAATCCGGGCTTTCCTGAAAGGAGCCGGGCCTGGAACATCCTCTGGGACCCTTCCTGGCTTGGGGCCTCTCTCCCCACTGCTCCTGCTCTCTGATTCCTGCTGCTGTGACCAAACCCCGAATCCACCCACCAGCAAATTCCCGTGCAGGCTTCAGGGTAATAGAGCGGCTGTTTGGAAAGAGGCGATGACAGGTAGGACAGAGGTTAACTGGGTCAGACCCCCGAGGGCGGACAGGAGAAGGGGGACAACTGGGGCCTCTCCTGCACCTGCCAGCACCTGCCTGCACAGAAGCCAGCGGTGCACTCTGATATCCTGATGACCCGAGGGAGCCCGGCAGGCCGGAGTCCCCACCTGCTGAGTGTCTTTCCCAACGGTGTCTCAGCGATGGTCACAGAGGCCCTGAGGGCAGTCACCTCCTCCCCATTTTAGAGATGAGGAAAGCAAGGCCCTAGGGTATTTTAGCTGCCATAGAGCTGGGATGCTTCTAGCATTCTTTCCAAAATGCAGGTGGAAAGAGGTGAATTATGAAGGTCCTAGAAATTGCAGGTTTATATATTTTTTTTTTTTTTTAAAGCCTTAGTAAAGCTCAGTGTAGTGGGAAAGCCTATCATTCCAGCACTCGGGAGGCTGAGGCAGGACGATCACTGTGAGTTGACGACCAGCCTCAACTACATAGTGAGTCCCTGTCTCAGAAAACAAACAAAAAGCCTCATTAAGATATAATTTACCAAAAAAAATTTACAGACCATAAAGTTCACCCATTTAAAGTGTATAATCCAATGACTTTTGGCCATTAATAACGTACAGCCACCACCACCATCTCACTGGAAAACACTGTAATCTTCCCCCAAAGGAATCCTGGACCTGTTAGTAGTTTGTCACCTCTTCTCCAAATCCTCCAGCAGCCCCTAATCTGCCTTCTATCTCTGGGGATTGTCCTGTTCTGGGCACCTCGTATAAGTAGAATCAGACAACATGTAGCCTCTCACTTCCAACTTCTTTCATGTAGCAAGATGTTTTTAAGGTTCATCCACATATATGTACTTCACTCCTTTTCGTGGCTGAAAAATACTCGATCACATGGATAGAGCACATTTTTATCTGTCCATCTTCTGAGAACTATTTGGGTTATTTCTACTTTGTGACTGTGAGAATGATGTCGCCATGGGCGTGCAAGCAGGGGTGTGGACGCTTGCTTTCGTTTCTCTTGTACACAGGGTTCACCCTTGACTTGAGCGCCAACTGCAGGGGGTCTTGTGGTGAGAGAGACTCAGGAGAGACCTCGACCCTTTCTGAGAGGATTTCTGGACACTCATGCCTTCCGCCTTGTCCTGTCCTCCTGCTACTGACCTCTCTCCCCTCCTTTGGTCTCTTGCTTCTTGCACTTCTGCAGTCTGGAACCACAGCAGCTGCGCCTGAGAAATTATTTATTGCTGTGGAATTAGCTGCTTCTGTGGCAGGCCAAACAGGTGCACGCAGGTGGCAGGCCGTGCGGCTGAGGGGGGAAGCGCCCCAGGTCTTTCCTTTTCCTTTCAGATTCTCAATGGACTGGAATCCAGCTGTTCTAAGAGATTGGGTTAAGATTCATTTTTTTTTTCTGCGTGGATTTCCTGTTAAGTCAGTACCTTTTCTAGGAAAAATTATCCTTTCTTCAAACAGGGTGGCGGTGACTCAGGTAGAAGTCAGGTGCAGTGCAGGGCAGGTCTCTGTTCTCTTCTATCTTTCGGTTTCTGGGTCCTTGTCCAGTGCTGTTATGGTGGCCATAGACGAGCTTTTTTTCTTTTTTGTCTGTACTGGGATTGAACCCAGGTGAGCTACATCCTTAGCCGCTTTTTAAAATTTAAGACAGGGTCTAGGTAAGACATTAAGATAGCCAGGCTGGCCTCAAACCTTTGATCCTCCTGCCTCAGCCTTCCAGAGTGCTGAGATTACTGCAGGCAAACTCCTGATGACAGGTTGACTAAACACTGTGACTTGTTTTGCCCTTTACAGTGGCCTTGGGTATTCTTGACACTCTGGTTTGCATATGTGTTTCAGTACACACACATGTGCACACGCACACACACACACGCACACACACACACACACACATACTACACTGGGATTTGGTGGGGATTATACTGAGTCTGTAGATCAATTTGTCAGGAATTGACTCCTTCTTCATCAAATCACTCATCCTGTCAGTGCAGGCCTTGATGTAGCCCTCTGTGTCCTTAGGTCTTGCTACAGTTTGGATCTTGAACGACGTCCAAAAGCCTGTGTGCTAAATGCTTAGTCCCCAGTGAGGTGCTGTTGGGAGGTGGTGACTCCTCCAGGAGGGGGGCCTGAGGTGAGGTTTCAGGTCCCTGGGGTGCCCTCTCCAAGGGACTGGGACTCAGGTCTCTTCCTCTTTCTCTTTTGTTTCTTGGCCATGAGGTCAACAGTTTGTTGTGTCGTGCTTTCCTTGCTGCTGCCATCCACAAAAAGCCTCATTAAGATATAATCTACAGAGCATAAAGTTCACCCTTTTAAAGTGTATAATCTGATGGCCCTAAGCAAAGAGCCTGCTAGGTTTTAGACTGGAGTGTTCAAACTGTGAGCCACGATAAACCTTTCTTCTTTATAACTGAATACAATAATCACAGGCATTTCATGATAGCGACAGAAGCTGATGAACACAGGTGTTGTTTAACTTCATTGCAATTGTGTGTACGTGTTTTGTGTGTCTTTTATTAGATATCTTTTTATATATTTGATTTTGGTATTGTTACGGTTTAGATCTATGATGTCTGCAGAAGTGTCACATATTCAGAGGTGGGGCTTCTGGAATGTGACTGGATCATGGAGTGTTATACCCATGAATGGATGAATCCATTGATGAGTTCAGTATCAAAATATGTTGGTAAGGGGTGAGTCTGGTGGGAGGTTGCTCACTGGAGACCTGACCTGGAGGGGTGTATTCTTGTCTCTGACTTCTCCCTTCTTTCTCTCTGTGCTTCCTGGCTGTCATGACTTGGGCACCTTTCCTCTACCACACCGTTCCACCATGCCCTTCTGTTGTGCCACTTCTGCCTTGGAACCAGCCAACCATGGACCAAATCCCCTGAAACGTGAGCCTAAATAAACCTCTCCTTTAAGCTGTCAATGTCAGATATTTTGTCCTAGAGAAAGAAAAGTAACTGATACAGATGTCATTATAGGTATATTTTAGGTGTACATAATGATCCCATTCATTGTAGGAAATTTGTACCTGTACATGATGTAACTTGATTCTTTTTTCCCCCATTTCCCTACCCTCCCTTCTACTCTTTTCCTCTCCTTATTTACAAAAGCTTTGTTTCCATTTTTTCCTTTTTTCTCATCATTTTTTTTCTTTTTCCTTTCTTCCCTTTCCCCCTCCTCCCACAGATGTCATTATAAATCATATTATTTATTTCTTTTTTTAAAACCAGATTTTAAGCCAGGCGTGGTGGTGCACGCCTTTAATCCCAGCACTCGGGAGGCTGAGGTAGGAGGAGCATTGTGAGTTCGAGGCTGGCTTGGGCTACAACGTGAGTGCAAGACTGGCCTAAACTACATAGTGTGACCCTGCCTCAAAAAACTAGGGCTGGGAGTTTGGCTCAGTGGCTTAAGCACCTGCCCTGGCAGGTGTGAGTTTATGAGTTCAATCCCTGGTGCCGCAAAAAAAAAAAAAAAAAAAAAAAAAAAGTAAAACCAGATTTTGAATTGGGAGCTAGTGAGTGGTAGAGAGACTTAGGGAAAGATAGAAAGTCCTTTGTCCGTAGGATGGGGCAGGGACCAGGTTCAGGACAGTGAGACCCATGGTGTCCATTGGAGGGTCCCGGGGTCTGGTAACAGGGTCACGCTGGGTATGCTGAGGGCCTACTGTGCATGCTTGTTGGGGGGACAGTGTGGCCCCCTGTTGAGGAAGGATCTGGGCTCACTTTGGTCATGGTTTGTGCTGGCCTCCCTCCTTCCTGTTTCTGCATCTGTTTTCCTTTCTGCCGACACTTCCAGCACAGATGTTCTCTTAGTCACCTTCTCATGGCTGAGACACAGTACCCAGCACCCGCAATGTTCAGTCACATTGCAGTCCACAATCAGCTGGCTCCAAGGCAGGATGCCATAGCAGAGGGGCCTGGCAGAGGAGAGCTGCTCGCATCTTGGTGGATGGAAGCAGAGAGTGAGGGGAGCAGCTGGGGAAGGAGATAAAGTCTTCTAGGCCACCCCCTGCCAGTAAACCCCCTCTTCTGACCAGACCCTACCTCCTAACAGCAAGTCAGCTATAAGCCCCTAATCCAATCACCTTTCAAAAATCCCACCTATGAGTACATGAGACTCTTGAGGGACATCTAGATTAAAAAAGCATAGCAGGTGTGGTTATCTGCAACCAAAAGCTAGCACAATGGCACCAGCTTGGAGCACATTTGCAGGCTGCGTGGTATAAGCACAGTGCCAGGTGTTACACTTACAAGATTCACCCTAGAACAACCCCGGGTCCAAGAAGAGGAGAGAGATGGGCCTGGGCACTTCTATGGGATGCAGGCGCACGGAGTGAAAAGAGCCAGACACAGCGTGCACACGCAGCGTTAGCAAAACAGAAGAAATGCATGGCTGGTGGGAAGGGCACATGGCAAAGTGGGAGAAGCTGATATTCTGCGGCAATAGGAATGATCTCCCCCCCTTTTCTACTGTACACATGTTCATATACTGTATTCTGTTATCAATAATGCTACTTTTATAATCAGAAAAAAATCTAGCCAGAAACAACTCCAAAAGACCTCAGGGTTTTTTTTTCCAAGCTCCCTGACTTCCCGCCTGATCTTGGAAGGCCTGAGCCAAAGCCCCTGTAGTGTTGCAGGTGGTAGCTACATGGGGGCTCCCCATCATGGGAGGAGGAGCACCAACAGGGCCCCAGTTCCCAGTCTCAGGGGCACCCTACATTCTCCAATGACCTCCTTTTCAGCAGAGCAGGGATGGGTGGCAGGCTAACGTTCTATGCAGAGTTTAATTGGGCACCATGTACATGCTGCAGTAAATGCAAAGTCAGGCCTTGGTGACAACCAGTGGTGGCCATGGAGGACCACAGGATACAAGGACTCTGCTTCTGAGGTAGGCTCAAGACAGAGAGGAGTGTCAGGGTACTACACTTTCTCCACTGTGTGAGGAGTGGGAGAGACAGCCATCTTTCACTGTAGATGAACTTGGCCTACGTTACTGCCAAGAATTCACAGAATCCTTGGGACTCACATGTGTCTGATACAGCAGGAATCTGCTGTCTATGGGGACAGCTGGAAAAGTAGCTAAGTAGAGAGGGTCCACCCCCATCTCCCACCAGGAGCATCACGTAGACAGAACCATCTGGGGAGAGGCACTGGTGGGCGGGCATATGTGGGAGGTTATCATCAGTGTCCTCAGTTAGAATCCCTCTTTTGCCAAAGAAATGAAATTTTTTTTTTTTTTTTTGCGGCACCGGGGATTGAACTCACAACCTTGGCACTGAGCCAAACTCCCGGCCCTAGTTTTTTGAGGCAGGGTCGTACTATGTAGCTCAGGCCGGCCTTACGCTCGCGTTGTAGCCCAAGCCGGCCTCGAACTCACAACGCTCCGCCTACCTCAGCCTCCTGAGTGCTAGAAATGAAATTTTTAACTGGGCACTGACTACTCAGATAGATACTACATTCCCCAGCCTCCCTTGCTGCTGGTTGTGGTCATGTGACTAAGTCCAGGTTGTGAGTGGAAGCAGGATTCAAAGGCAAGGTCTGCCTTCTCCTTTCCTCTCTTCCTGAGGTGGTATGGAGGTAGCAGTGAGCCATCTGGAACTTCGTAGGTAAGGAATGTCGGAGTGATGGGCGTCTTTCCATTATAGACAGTACCATCACATCAGGTTGGACTTTCCCGTGAGAGAAAAGAGAGTTAGACTTGTTTAGGCCACTTTATATGAGTGATGTTGGGCATGTGTGTGTGTGGCGGGAGGTTTCCTTCAAGGCAGGTAGAAGATGGAAAGGCAATTTTGCCAATCAGCCTAGCGTTCTTTTGCTTGATTCAGATGCAAATTGTGAAGCTGCAAAGCGCAGCTCTGCTAGCAGTCCTGATGCCAGCAGATGACGAAATGCAACCAGCTGCTGGTCACCGCCACTGTCAAGTTGCAGCCTTCTCGTGCTGGCTTGTGCTGGACACTGTAGATTAACTCTACCAGGCGTTAGTCTCTGCTGCTGGTCTTGGCTGCTGGTCTCAAGCTTTTCAGTGCTAAAGGTGCTAAGGGTTTATTGCTTTGTTTTGAGATGACAGTTCTGTCCACGCTCCTCAGGTTGCTGTCTCTTCACAGGTCATCTTCACCCCCGCACACCCTCACTGGCCAGCACTGCCCTTTCCCTGCCTTTGACACTTAGTCTTCTGGAGCGCGTGACACTGTCGCCTTCTGTGCCAGACTGGAGACTTACTCCACGAAGTGGCCTGTGGTGGACTGAGGCTGCTGTCTCCAGTGATCCCGAGGGTGTCACACTGCCATCTGGGCCTTCCCAAGGGCTCTGGAGGGGAGGACCACACAGCTGGCTGCTCAGGGAGGCTTCTCTTCTGTAACTGGGGCTGCCTCTGAGTTTGGAAGCTGGAGTAGGGTACTGGGAGCTTAGGGCTCCACGTGCAAATCTTGGAGACACAGAGAGATCACTGCCTTCGATTCCCCCTGAGAAGATAGCCCCCAACTCAAGCGCCTGGATTTGAGGGAAGCCAGGGAGATGTCTCCCTGGGGGCCCGGTGGGCAGCTCTCTACCGCTTTCTGCATCCTGCTGTTTTGTTGCTGTTGGCCTGGTTGCTGTGGAATTCTGACTCGCAATACCCAAAACCTCCTCAAAAGAATATGCACAGGAAAATTACAGGGAAACTGCTGAGGTCCTTAGCAAAATTGGAAAAATCAGCATGGCCCCTACTGCAGAGTCTGAAGACTCATCCCCTCCACTCTGATTAAGGGGACTTGGTGTCTGAGGGGCATTCTGCAAGAGGCCTCTGATTGGGAGACAATTTTGTGGCTTTAGCCTATAATTTGGATGCAAGGGGTCGGGAGCAGTTAATGTGATAACCTCACCAACCTCCATCTGTGACTGAGCATCGTGGATGGCCTCGTAAGCAGCCATCAAAGCGGGGGCTGCAAACGCTTGGCTCCTGGGTTGCTGGGCTTCAAAGGCAGCTCAGAGGAACCCTTTGTGGTCACACTGGGAAATCTGGGAAAAAAAGTCATCGGTCTTGTTTACCAGCTAGCTGCAAACATGCCCTGCTGTTGAGTCTCAGGTTTGCTGGACCTCAGGGTTGACTCTTCCTGGGTCCCGGATGCCAGAGGCTTTGGAGCAAGTGGGAACAGCATGTATGTCATGCCCTGGGGTCCTGCACACTGTAAGAGCTCTGCAGGAATAAGAAGTGAAGGAGATGAAGGGGCAAAGGCACATCTTGGGCTTGAAGTGTGGCAGCCACTCCAAGTAGGGTGTTTGCCCCAGCACTTTCTCCTGTTCAGGGTCATTTCAGTGTCTCCTAGAACTTGGGCACCTGTGGGTTCTTTATGGCTAGTGACCACTTTTGTGCATTGCTTTGCCAAGATCAGGGGGCTGAGGAGACCGTGTGTATAGGGGTGTGGGCATGGGGGTGGGAATGGGGATAAGGAAGGAGATGGGCAGGGGTAAAGGGGTCAGCATCAGAGCTGTAGTCACTTCCTCTGTCTCTGCATCCCCCACCCCCTGCAACTTCCCTTCACCACGTTGCTCCTGTGAGCATCGGTGACATGCTGGCATCTGCGTGCAGTCTCTGAGGTTCTGGTTCTGTATTAATACTTCTCTGGCTCAGCTCCTCCCGACCCAGGGCGACCAATTGTGTATGAAGCCTGTTCCTCTCTGCGTGTGTGTGAGAAGACTCGAAGCTTTCAAACAGGAGTGGCTGCCCAGGACATGAAGGCCAACGGACTCACAGAGTGGAGGATGAACGAGACCTGATCCTCACTTCAACCAAGATCTAATCGGAGGTCAGTTAGTTGAGCTGACACCATGGATGGGGAACCAGGCTTCGGTTTCTTCCCCTTTCTAAAGGTTAACAAAGATACACAAACATCTAGTGCTAACTATACTTTCCGGTTTGACTTCTGCAGTGCATGTGATTTTTGATAACATCTCTGGACTACATGATAATGGAACCCAGTGGGTTTTTTTTTTTTTTTTTCACAAGGGTCACTAAACAATGGCTTCCAAGGAAATAAGTCTCTAGTGACAAGCCACAGAGCTCTGGTCCTGTTCAAGTCCTAGATCAACAACTTCAATAAGAAATCTAAAAAGCCTGCTTATCTAGCTAGCTAATGAGTAAGAGCTTATAATCCAAGGATTGCCCCTAATTACAGCTGAATTGGATAAGCTTTCCTCTGCAGGGGAGAAATCCAGGTTGCTTCAAAGTTTTCAATAATATCTTTATACAAAATATTCTTCTGATTCTCAGTCGAATTGCCAGCAGTCTACTGAGTAATGAGCTATTGATAAAGTCATAAAAAAAATCCAGAGGGAAATGAAATTAATTGAATGATTATTACACAATGCCCATTTGTATGTAAAAGGCACTGAGAAGTCCTGAAATATAGAAACCTGGCTGTTTTTTTCATCAGATTACTCTTTTAATGTAATATCTATTTAAGTCCTTTGGCAGCATTTCAGAAATCTACTTGAGAAACAATGCTGACACATATTTTTTGAAGTGATATAAAAAAATAAATACCCCATCTTTTTTTCCATAATAAGAACAAAAAGGGGTGTCAGAATGCCCTCACACAACAAAATTGAATTAATGCAGACAGCACTAGCAGTATAGAAATCTAATTTCTCTACAGCCCCCTGTAACATAGAGTGTCACCATTTTATTTCTTTCAACTGGCTAGTAGGTGCCTAAAGATGCTTTCATATTGTTTTGAGCTTGTTTCTTTAATTGCTTGTGAAGCTCTGTATTTTTCTATGTGGTGATTTGCTATCTGAATTTTCCAGCATATAAACTGTATATTCTTCTTCTCAGATCACTTATGAACTTGAACCTGGAAATTGAGCTTGTACATTTGATACACACTTTTCATGTGTGTGATGACTTAACTTTTGATTTGTGTTTATTACACTTTTTCTGTGTTTTTATCAAACATATGATTATGTGAGAATTTAAAATTGCCATTTTATGTATTCAAACCCTCCATTTTGTCTCCAGTGAGATCTACTCATTTCTTTAGTCCATCTGTTTCCTTTACACAGAAGGGAAAAAATGCAATTCTTTTCTTCTAGCTCGGTAAGAGAAATCTGGAAAAAAAAAAACCCAAAAACTTTGTTTTCTCACTGCATAACTCATGTCTATTTATCATATCAAAAAATAATAAAGGAATCAAAACTAAGTGAGAAAAAGGCTTGCGATCTCACCATTGAGACTGTATTGGTAATAGTTTTTGTAGATCTTTTCAGACCTGGCTTGGATGTTTATATAGAATATTTCTTTTCCAGAGGATAAGTAAGTTTTGGAAATTCACTGTACACTATAATGATTATAAGTCATAATATTGTATCATACACGTGAAGATTGCTAAGACAGAAGGTCTGATTTAGCCTCAGCTCAAAAGAAAAAAGATACTTTGGCAGAGGGATGAGAGTGTTAATTAGCCTGCCTGTGGTTTATTGTTTTGCATTGTACATGTGTATCAAAATGTCCTGTTGGATGCCACAGATAGGTACAGTTCTTATCTGTCAATTATACCTCAAGAAAGATGAGAAAGAGTTCAAGTAAAAAATGTAAAAGAGTTTAGCAAATCCTATTATGATAATAGCATTTTTTTTTTTTTTTTTGCGGCACCGGGGATTGAACTCACAAATTCGCACCTGTCAGCCAGGCACTTAAATCACAGCCACACTCCTGGCCCCGGTTTTTTGAGGCAGGGTCGCACTGTGTAGCTCAGGCCGTCCTTGCGCTCACATTGTAGCCCAAGCCGGCCTCGAACTCACAACGCTCCTCCTACTTCAGCCTCCCGAGTGCAATAATAGCATTTTGAACATTTAGGTTTCATCTTGGAATTCACCTGGGCTCTTCTAGCACCTGGAAGTTGCAGAACCCTTTCTGAGTACCTGTGGTCTCTTACAGCCCAAGGTTGTCCAGAGCCACAGAGGAACTCTGGGCATAGGAGAGGACAGTGCCTTGTCCCAGCCACTCTAGAGGGAGGATGCCCTGTTGTTTTATTGGTTTAATGTCTATTAGGCTCCTATGGTAGTTTGAATCTGGTTCTAGCTAGCAGCTTTTTACTTCAAAACCCCAGGCCACGTGATTTCCAGCTGTGACTTTGTCACAGTCCTAAAACTACCAAGGTCTGTGAATAACACCACCTTTCTGAGGATACATCTACAGATACGCATCTGTACTCACACATACACACTCTTCTTGGTGGTGCTTTCCTTTTGCTTCTTCAAGAAGAGTTTTGGAATTTTACAATCAATTGATCACATTCTTAAAATAATCTTTAAAACAAACAAACAAAAATTATCATTAAAAAAACAACCTAATCTTTACCCACAACTTGATAATGTGCAGAAAAATGGACTCTCTAGAAAGAAAAGCATAATGTGTGCGTCTGCTGCTTCATGTGGTGTAAACATCCTCATCACGGCCAATTTCAAGTTGCCCCTGATCTAATAAATCATTTCCATACTTTATGCATATTTGACCATTGCCATTTTTATGCTCCTTCCTAACAGGATTAAAGTGCTGTTTTTTTTATTTGTTTGTTGTTTGCCTTTCTCTGTTCTTTTCCCCCTCCTTTCTCCCCCATTTTATTTTTATTTTTATTTATTTATTTTTTTTGCAGCACCAGGGATCGAACTCACAGCTTTACGCTTGCCAGACAGGCACTTAAGCTGCTGAGCCAAACTCCCAGCCCTGGTTTTTTGAGGCAGGGTTGCACTATGTAGCTCAGGCCGGCCTTGCGTTCACGTTGTAGCCCAAGCTGGCCTCGAACCCACAATGCTCCACCTACCTCAACCTCCTGAGTGGTGGAATTAAAGGCGTGCACCACCATGCCCCGCTCTCTCCCCCATCTTGATAATGCTTTTATTTGACATGCAGTTTCTTCTTGCATGGTATTTATTTATTTATTTTTTCTCGGTACGGAGGATCAAACTCACAACCTTGTGCCTGCCAGACAGGCGCTTAAGCCACTGAGCCAAACTCCTGGCCCTTTGCATGGTATTTATATAAGACACAGGTTGACATGTTTTTCTCATGAACAGAATCTTCCAGAAATGCTTAATACTTCTGGTTGCTTTCCTAGGTTTATAATCAGGATTACAACAAACCAATACCCCAATGTCAATGATCAATGATATATATTCTTATTAGATAGCTTTTGCCAGTATTTCTAATTTTATATTAACACAGGAGTGGTAACTGGGTAAAGGGAGTGTGCTATAATGATTAGGATTTTTATTTGTATTAAACATTTATTTTGCATTTATTTATTTATTTTTGTACTGGGGATCGAACTCGTGATCTCGCGCATGCCAGGTAGGCACTTATGCCATTGAGCTAAATCCCCAGCTATGATTAGGATTTTTTTTTTTTTTTTTTTTTTTTTTTTTTTTTTTTTTTTTTTTTTGCGGCACCAGGGATTGAACTCACAAACTCACGCCTACCAGGCAGGCGCTTAAGCCGCTGAGCCAAACCCCCAGCCCCAGTGTTCTGAGGCAGGTCGCACTATGTAGCTAAGACTGGCCTTGCGCTTGCGTTGTAGCCCAAGCTGGTCTCGAACTCACAACACTCTGCCTACCTCAGCCTCCCGAGTGCTGGAATTAAAGGCGTGCGCCACCGCGCCTGGCTTGATTAGGATTTTTAATGTGAAGCATTTTCTACTCTTTGGCGACACCAGCTTGTGGTTTGCTAGCATGGTCTTGGTCATATTTAGAATGAAGCCCTCATATATGTTTTCAGATAGCGAACTTTTTCAAATGGGTCTTTGACCCTTATTGAGATGTTTAAGTGACCTTTTATCATTTCTCATGGTAAGTTGTGTCAATCCTTTCCTGTGTTAAAGCCACCCGTGTCTTCTCGGGACAGGCATCCTTGGTTGCTATGGATACTACTTTTTGGGAATTTTTAAAATAAGCTTTTTGCCATGGAATAAATTTTGGTAGCATAGAGAATCTCATGTGGTTCAGCTGTTACACGACCACAGCCCATTTGTCCAAAAAAAAAAGAAAAAAAGAAAAAAAAAGACCCCGACGTTGGTGGTTGGTGTGCAGTACCTCAGGAAACCCTGACTCTCTTGGGTCGTGCATTTTCCCAGGGCATCGGGATCTCTGGGTCCGTGCTTGTGGCTGAGGTCAGCCTGTGACTTTTCACAGTTCTGCTCCACTATTCTTTGATTTGAAATTCTATTGCTGTTGTTCCCCTGTACTGTTCCTCAATTTGGCATTTTCTTGTCATCCTTGATTTCACAGAAGGATCACTTATTTCTCCAAGGATATGAGTTTCCCATGATTCTGGCGGGGATGGTAAGCACACACGGAAGTTTAATATAGTGTGATAATTGCTGTGTTCTTGTTCTAAGACAATGCAAAGACAACGAGAATGATTTTTTAAATTTTATTTTAAGCCGGGTGTGGTGGCGCACGCCTTTAATCTCAGCACTCGGGAGGCTGAGGTAGGCGGAGCGTTGTGAGTTCGAGGCCAGCTTGGGCTACAACGCGAGCACAAGACCGGCCTGAGCTACATAGTGCGACCCTGCCTCAAAAAACCAGGGCCGAGAGTTTGGCTCAGTGCCTTAAGCGCCTGCCCTGGTAGGCATGAGGTTGTGAGTTCAATCCCCGGTGCCGCCAAAAAAAAAAAAAAAAAAAAAAAATATTTTAAAGGGGATAAAACCAAGGAAAATAAAACAGAATAAAAACCAATCAAAACAAACTAGTATAAGTGATACAGGACTTCAAAACATTACAAAATCAACAATAGTTACCATAATGCCTTTTGTTGTCTTCAAAATAGCTGCAGATACCTTCAGACACAGTAAAAATTGAACAGATCAGAATAGAATAGAAACAATAAAAACAAAACAATGAATGCAATAAAGGACTTCAAAACAAGCCAATATTTATTTTATTTATTTATTTTTTATTTAAGCAGAAAAAAAAGGACACATGTAACAAAGACAAAACACAAAACAGACAAACAAAAACAAGTCAATAATAAACCCAAAACGGCTACCATAATATATCTTGCTATCTTTTAAATAATCAAACAAAACCAAAGAGAATAAAACCCAAACCAACAAAACAATGAAAACGATATAGGATTTCAAAACAAGCTAATAGGGAATCAACAGTGGCTACAACCCTTAGAAGGAGATCCCCCCTAGATGCCACACTGCATAGGGATATCCTCTGAACCTATGATCAGACCACTGACCCTAGACCTGCAATGTTAGCGAAACACCAAAGCACCACAGTCACCCAGTTGCATTTCACCTCACTAGCTAGCATCACAGCCTGTGTTTCTCCGAATCAGCTGGTCGCTTATGCGGGGTGGGGTGAGATAGGGAGAAAGGGTGGGTGGTGGACTGGTACTTCTTGTTTGAGAATGATTTTTGCCTCTCCTTCCAGAGAGAAAGGCATGTCCAGGAGATGAGGAGCTGGGGCTTTTCTGAACTGGGGATGTCAGAACACATCTGTTAGAAAAGGGTTGAAATTGCTTGGGGTCAGTGGAGACCCCAGGGTTTGGATGAGGGCCTGGAAGGGGAGGCCAGAGATCAGCATGGCCACAGCTGATTGGCAATGTGGGGGCTCTACTGAAGTGGGGAGGCAGTCCAAGAGTGGAGAAGCCCCTTACACTGTCCTGCCACAGCAGTGCAGGTCTCTGACGGGTGGCACCCGAAGGGCATGACGGGATAGAGGAGGTGGTGGTTTGGGAGTGGGGTTCACACCCAAGGGTGTCCCCACCTCTATCTGCATGGCACAGTGTAATCCCACCTCCACGTGGCCACTGAGGAAAGCACAAACTGGCCACCCAGATGAACTAAGACTAGTGGCCTCTCTCCCGCTGCAAATCTGCATTTTAAACAGGGACCAAAGCCCCGTGCAATGCAGATAATGCTAATCGACTTTATCTGGGATTGCCCTCGAACCTGGACTCCCTTCCGGGTGCTGCTGTTTTCTCTAGGATTGCATCCAGTTCATGGGTTTCTATCCCATCTCCATGCAGGCCGCCCACCGCAGGCTGATGCCACCCACTGGACACCTCCCCTGACCACCACGCATGGGTGTGGGACGCTTGCCCTGGCCGCTGAGTGTGTGTTTCAGACTCACGTTATCAGACGGTGTCCACAGTGCACCTCTGGCCCCTCCCTACTGAGACTCCCCACTTCGGCTGATGGAACTCCGTCTCTCCGGGTGCTTAAGCTCACGTCCATGCGTGTTCCCTGACCACCTGCGCCTTCCTCCACCCAGTGCCCAGTCCTTCAGCTTAATCTGATGGCTTCTCAGTCTCTCTCCTGCCACTGTTCTTGTCTGAGCCGCCACCGTCTCCATGAGTAATTACAGCCAGAGCTACAGATTATATAAGGTCTCTGTTCAGAGTCAGACTATGTTCTGCCACTGTGACAAAAACCCCTGAGCTCTGTGGCTGGGAACAGCCAAGGATTCCTGCCTGGTCATGCTAGGCACCCGCTGGACATAGGCAGTGGGGGCTCAGGGACCCGGCACCAGCGGAAGGCAGACCATGGCTGAGCGTGCACTGGCTCCTAGAGTGTCTACTCCAAAGGGCCATTTGTGAATTCCTTTTGCGTCCCCTGCTGACATTTCACTGGCCTCCGAGTGGGGAGGACAGTGCAATCTCCTAGGTGTGCAGAGGAAGCAGAGTGAGACACCCTGAGGCTCTACTCTGATCACCCTGAACCCCCTCCGGCGGTCCCTCGTTTGACTAAGAAAAGTCAACATCCTTTTGGTACTTCCAGATCTGGCACTGTTTCTTGCCTGCCTCTGTTTCCCTGTCCTACTGTGTGACATCCTCCCTACCATCTCCCCCTTGCTCAGTCTGCTAAAGTGCATGAGCTTCTCTGCTGGTCTTTTGATACATCAGGGAGCTCCTGCCCCAGGGCCTTTGCACTGACTGTTCCCTTGGCCTGGAATACGTTTTCTATGGCTAGTTGTATAGTTGGCTCCTTGTGGATGTCATGCTCTTCCTGAACCATCCTGCCCAATGCTGAAGTGCACCAACAGCCTTCCCTTCATGCTGTGTCCTTTCTTACCATAGTATGTAATGTTTCCTACATGCTCTGTCATGCACTGATTTATTGCCTAAATCTTCTCACTAGAACTCTTCTAGGCAGGGACTGGGCCTTCTTGTCTGTTTATAACAAGCCCCATTTTGTTTGCATAAACTCGACCCACATACCTGGGGTTTCACTGTCCATGGTCTCAGTTACTGGTGGTCAACCATGATCTGATATATCGCATGGAAAATTCCAGAAGTAATTCACAAGGTTTAAATGGTGGACTGTTTTGGGTAGAGCAACGAAAACTCAAACTGCCCTGCTCCATCTTGCCCAGGGCATGAATCATGCCTTTGTCTGGTGTATCCACACTGTATACACTACCCCACCCCTGATACTCACTAGCAGCTGCCACAGGTATTAGATCTATAGTAGATGAATCCAGCATCAAGGGAGACAGAGAGAGAGAGAGAGAGAGAGAGAGAGAGAGAGAGAGAGAGAGAGAGACAGAAAGAGACAGACAGACAGACAGACAGAAAGCGAACCACATAGCTTTTATTACAGTGAATTCCAATAATGGTCCCATACTATTACCAGTTGTTATTGCTACTCTTTTACCATGCATAATTTATAAGTTAGGCTTCATCATAGGAATGTGTGTATAGGGAAAAGCATAGCACACACAGCATTCAGCACTATCTACAGTTTCTGGCATCCACTGGCTTTGGAAGCTGACCCCTTTGATAAGTGGGCAGTTTGTCATCTTCCCCTCGAGGCACTACTCTTCATACCCAGGTCTCATCTCTATGATCTTTCTCGCTCTGTCTCCACGTTTTTGGGTTAGGGTTGAGGAGATCCGCAGACGTGAGCCACGGAGCAGTTAGAACAGGCTAACAGCGCTGGCTCTGCCTTCAGCTACCTGTGGGATCCTGGGAAATTTGGTTATCATTAAAGGGCTCTAGCATGAAATGGCAAACTCATTAAGGGATCTGGAATCAAGCTGCAGCAGCCACCATCAGGGGAACCGACCTCACCCTCTGTAACCGGGAGTGAGAGCCTCCCCTAGTGCAGGGAGAGATCATGGTTCAGGAATTGAAAATAATGTGGTTAGCAGTAATTTAGAAAGCTTTGCACTGAGTGGAGCTTTAAAACAAAAAAAACAGCTCATAAAAGTCTGTTTGAAAAATCTCAATGGAAGCCGTTGCTTTAAAATACTACTATTGTTTCTGACTTAATTCAGTAAAAATTTTATTAACTTAATTATTCTTCCCCCTCTTGCTTTCGCACTCCATAAGCACGTTTCGACAACTTTTTAAAATGAAACTTTCTCAAAACGAGGCTTTTATTTTCAAGAAACAAATCCCACCTGCTAATTTGCAAATAGGTTCTGGCAGACCGCAGTTTTCCCCTCCTCGCAGAGTTTCCATTTGGAGAGGGGCTGGGCTTACGGGGGTACCCCACCCCCACTCCCTGTGTCTCATTTTTAGAAGAGGTGTGGTCAAAAGTCTTTTTTTTTTCTTAAATGAGAAAATTTTGTTGAGCGTGTGCGTGAGGGAGAGAGGCATGGACACACGGAGCTGCCTTATCGTCTTGTTTTGCAGCTTTTGCAGCTTTGATGGTTCCAAGGTAGGAAGAGTAGGTCTGTTCTTGGGGTTCTCCTGTCCCCTGGCTTGAGACTTCACAGGGGTAGCTGTGTCTGCTGCCCTCTTTTGTGTGACTCAAGGGTCCCCTTCTCTCCTGTCTCTTCTGCGACCTCAGTGGCAAAGCCCAGCAACCTGGGTCAGATGCTCACGTGAGAATATCTGTCACTTGACAGCCTCCCCTGCACCCAGCACTATGCCAGGCTGGGTACCACCTGCTTCTTCTGCAGGAGCCTGCGTCAGGGTGTGGCCTGACCCTGTCCCCAAACTTCACAAACCAAAGGCCCAGGGCTGAATGTGCTTCAGAGACAGAGGGGGTGCCTCAGGGGAATGTGGATGTGGGGTGGGCGGAGATGTCTCGGCGAAGATTGCTGGGACAAGAAGGTAAGAGATCCCCAGAGACCAAGGTGGGGGGCTTGGGGGCTAGAAGCTAACTTCATGGGGCGGGCAGGACCACCCAGAGATAGGTGAGCACTCACAGCAGGAAGCTGGCTTGATTCTAGGGAGGCTAAAGTCTAGGGAGGCTCCCACCCCTGGGCCTCAGACCAGTGCCAGTTTATTGCCTGTTAGGGACCTGGCTGCACGGAAAGATGCATTTACAGCTACCCCCCATTGCTTGCATTACCACCAGATCCATCTTCTGTCAGATGAATGGTAGCATTGAGTTCTCGTAGGGGCATGAACCCTGCTGTGAACTGTACATGCGAGGAATCTATGTTGTGCACTCCTTACAAGAATCTAATGCCTGATGATTTGAAGTGGAGCTGAGGTAGTGATACTAGTGCTGGGGAGTGACTGCTAATGCAGATTCACATTAGCAGAGAGGCTTGACTTTGCAGAGACCACAGTAAATCAGTTGACTGCAGAGTCATATCAAAGTTCTACTAAAGTGAGTGGCAGGTGATGTTTAAACTGCATCTGCAACAGGGAAAAACAAGATTATAGGGCAGACTGGACATAACACTCTTTGGGTGTCACTGTCTCACATCATCGCCAGATGGAACTGCCTACTGAAGGAAAACAAGCTTGGGGATCCCACTGACTCTGCATTATGAGGAGCTGTATAATTATTTCATTGTATGTTACAATGTAATACTGTAATAATAGAAATAAATTGCACAATGACTGTAATGAACTTGAATCATCCTGCAACCACCCCACTCCCTTGGTCCGTGGAAAAATTGTCTTCCACCAAACTGGTTCACAGTGCCAAAAAATTTGGAAACTGCTGCTGTACAGGTAGAACTTTTGATGGAGTGGGCAGGGCTGGAGGTGGGGACTCCTACTTGGGGGTGGAACACTGACTCTGCAAGGCTGCTCTTCCCTATTGTACCCATGATCTTCACATGTCCTTTAATTGCTGGAACCTTCACAAGGGAGTGGGCCTCATTTCTGTGTGTCCTGCTATGGAGCAAAGATGTCATCTGTGCATCAAGTTGGACTCTGTTAGCCCCTGTCACTGAGAGGTGTCCCATAAGCCAGCGGGTCCACACACTGCTGTTACCATGGTCTGCTAAAGCTCTGTCCTGTGACACTTCTTTCCCTTCCCTACACCTTTCTTGCTGGTAAAGTAATTCACCTGAGTCCCAAGTCTTGTAGAGTGTTGATGATCAACTCGCCTCCACTACCTGCTAATACGTTGGCATCCAGACATCTATTCCAAACATGTGACATGTGTGAGTGGCACATCATCCTCCTACATCTTGGATTCCTAACCCGGGGTCTGTGAACCTGGATGGAGGAGGAGTCACATCTTTATCTGACTGTCCCTAACAGAAATTTGGATTTGTAGACAAAGTTGGGTGTGGCGGTTGGGATGGAGTGTCAATTTGAATTGGTTAAGAAACCACTCTGGGGACTGGTGGAGGACACTTCTTGTTATGTCTGGGTGGTTTGTGGAGGTGTGGCCTTGGGGTCTGGGTCTTCTCCCTTACTTCTGGCACTTTTCTCATCTGCTTTCTGGGTCGAGCAGATTTCTTTTGCCACACCTTCCTACCATGCAGTTTCTGCCTAGGAGTCAGCTGATGATGGACTGAATCCTCCCAAATCATGAGTAAAATTAGCTTCTAACTTGTCCTTTACATTGTGAGTATTGGGCATTGTCTCAGTGATAGAAAAGCTAATATGCTGGGTCATAGTGAAATAGAAACATGAAGCCCAGACCCTTCTCTTTTTCTCTGACAGCAGAAGGGTTGTGATCTGACGGGCAGCTGGCTGATCCTCCTCCCTGATTGATGGGACGACTACCTCCATGTCTTTCTGCCACACCTGGCATTACTTCCACGGCTGTCCTTCAGGTCCTGTCAACAGTCGTGACCTCCTCACCACTCTCCGCTGATGCTGCCCTCTGTGAGGAGGAGCTGGGAAACCATACCTGACATGGCAAAGATCAGGAAGCACTGGGCCCACTACCCTCAGCCTCTGAAATCCTCAACTTCATTGGGTCATTCAATATACCTCCCCCTAATCTCCTTGAAAGCAGTGGCAGCCACAATTTAACCCCATTGGAAATGGTAGAGGCTGTGAATCAAGCAGCAGCTTCTCCCACAGCGCCACAGTCTCAGATGTCACCAGGACAGCCTTGGCTGCTGCGGTGCTAAAGGGATGGCTAGGAGCCAACAAGCACAATATAGCTCAAAAGCTGAGACACCAAGATCTATACCACTAAGAACTAAGCAGTGCTGGCACTCAGTGCTCAGAGCTGTAACACTAAGTGCTGAGAGCCACTAGCTTTCAAAGCCCAGAGCACCAAACATCAAGGCAGCTGAACTTTGTCAATTCATGGTTTTTATCCAAACTGAACAAAAGAACCCCCAGCTAATTGGTGACAATAGCAGTAGAGTAGAAGGATTTGTCACTGACAGAAATCATGGGTATCTTGAAATCACATTATGGTGTTGCAAGTGTCTCCAAGTATCATTTGTACTTACTGGTCCTTCAAAATCACAGGAGTTACCAGTCTTGCTGCTGGCCCTATTGCATTGCCAGTAAAACAGCTGTTTCTATAAGGTTTTTGTTTTGTTTTTAGAAAATATGCTTGGTTAGCTGATTTCAATACCTTCATTTCCTTGATAACCCCGTCTACTTAATGTTGTATTTTTTTGTTTTGTTTCATTTCGTTTTTTGAGACAGCATCTCTGGATGTAGCCCAGGCTGTGCTTGAACTCATGTTGCTCTTCCTGCCTTGGCCCACTAAGTGCTGGGATTAGAGGCAAGCACTACCATGTCCAGCTGATGTCTTGTAATTATAAGTACACTGCCCCGAAGTCCGTATTGCTGAAAGGGCTCAGAACTGGCTACCTTTTTGCACTGACATGTACACCTGACCCTTGAGTTCGGAAGCATCCAGGTAACTCCGGATGGTTCTATGCTTATGTGGTTTGTGGAGGACATGATCCCTGGGACAAATATATAGTTTAAAACCCTTGTGGATGATTCACCTATCCAAGAATAGGTCCAGGTCATTGACTCTCAGTGGACTGGAGGCTCCCCTGAGTTCACTG
>RJWM01005144.1:0-94750 GCA_004363535.1 Dasyprocta punctata | reverse complement strand
CCATCTACAGTACTAAACCTACAATTTTACAGTATTGGATATGTTGTTGTTGTTTGCTGATCTCTTTAGTTTTCTGTTTCTTTTATGTATGATCATACTTTTATGCTTTATTGGTTTCACTCTGAACTATTTCGCTTGGTTATATTAGATCTGATGTTATGGGTAGTTATTTCAATGATAACAAGAGGTACTCTAAGGGCAAAAGAAGGAAGGAAGAGAAAAGGAAAAAGACATAAATTTATAAATATTCATAAATAAGACAGTTAAAAAAAACCGTACTGCTAAATACAATAGCTATTGAAAAAGAAAAGTTAATATACCTGAATTGATGAAACTTACATGTCTATATCTGTCAATATCCCCAACCCCTAGGGAAGTAATGATATGCAATATTGCAACTACTGCCAAACTTCAACTATCTCAGTGTGTAAACCTACAATGTTATCGTATCAGATCTGTTGTTGTTGTTTGTCTGTCTTTTTTGACTTTTATTTCTAGCTTCTGTATCTATTTTCTCTTAAATAATAATAAAAAAAAAACAGAGCTTCCCCCTGCAGAATCAGCTTCAATTCAGTCAAGTAATTATGTTCTGGGACTCATACTTGAGTCACAACAGTACCTAGAGTTGACAGAAGATTTCTCCAGTTTTGTCTATCTAAATTTTTCCTTGCTAAGTTGTCTTACATCCTTGTCTTAAAGTCTAATTGCTTTAGTATCCTTGGAGGGACTTGTATCCTGCTTAACTCTCAGTTCCTTGATCTGATAATTTCATGATGAAAATGTCCCCTTATTTTTCTATACCAGGATCTCTTCCTTACCCTCCCTAACCCACCCACCTAGGATTCCCTGATTCTGCCTAGAGGTCAAAGCCATTGCATTATGCCTCTTGCTGGGCCTTCCTGCTCCTCCACACTATGGCTGGTTGTCAACAGACCCTTCACTTTCTGCATTTGGCCTGTGAGACCTTCCGTCCTCACAACACACCCCTCAAATCCATCCCTTGAGTGAGTGAATCTGGTTTAGAGATTCTCATTCTTAGTGGAAGAAAAAACCACTTAGGAAAACGATCAACAATGTGGATTCCTGGGGTTCATTCCAGAGATTCTGATTTACTAAGTCTGGAGTGGGACTAAGAAATCACTTATGTTCTTTTTCAGGCAGCCATCCAGAGAGCCTGCTAACAAGCATTGATCTGGTCTCAGATCATGAGGAGCCAGCAGATTCCATGTAACAGGAATGGGCCCTAAAACACAAAGAACTCACAGGTGGTTGAGTCTAACTTATTCTCTGATACTTTTACAGTCCTAGAAAAAGGTGGAGATTGACTTCCAAGTAGGCATGCCCTGATGTGGTGTCATTTTAGGCATTTCAAGAGGTAAAGATATGGTTTCTAGACTTGGGCACATATTAGAAGAGCATGGGATATACAACTAAAATATAGATTCAAAGGCCACAACCCCAATTATTAGCAAATCAACTTCAGAATGGATTTGAGAAGTTTCTGTTTTCATCACAATGCAGATAAATATTAGGTAAATGTGATTGCCCTATCAATTGAGGATTATAAGGATATGTGTGTTTCTTCCTGGTCCCTGAAAATCTATAGAGATTCAATTTTAGATTAAAGACTATTTCATATTTCTGATAAATATACAGGCACCCCTGAGAAAGGAAAAACCAGAGAACAGGAATAACCAACATTAAATAGAACCATGATGCCTTTGGGAAGGTAATTAGGTATACTACAACCACGTCTCCATTGGAACCAGGATGCAGCTTAGCTCTATGCACCTTTATACACACTACTTGTCTCAGTTACTTTTCTCATTGTTGAGACGAAATACCTAACACCCACAGTTAAGGGAGGAAATTTAGCTCATAATTTGCAGAGTTTCTGTTCGCAATTGACTGACTCTGAAGCAGGATGGCACAGCAGGGGGGAACAACAGAGGAGAAACTGTCCTTGGTAAAGCAGGGCAGGCAGCAAGCAGGCAGCAAGCAGCAAGCAAGTGACAAATAACAACAGCAGTCCTCTTTCTGTCTCTTAAATTATATCCAGGCTACATGCCCATTTGGTAGGTAGCACTCATATCACGGGTGGGCTTCCCATTATCCACACTCAGAACTATGCCAAAACAATCACTAGACTAATTTAGTAATCACAGACCCTTAATCTCAGCATTACACACTCTACGTCCAGCCACCTCTGAAAAGCTCCACCTATGTGTGAATCTTTGGAGGACATCTAGGCATAAGCCATAACACTACTTAATGCACTGTCCCCCCAACCTCCCTGCCATAACACAATTACTTTCTTAAGGACAGAAAGTGTCTATTTGTCTCTGGATCTTAGACATTATTCAGCAACTCAGTATTCAATAAATTGTTCCTTAATGAATAGCAGAGAGCACTTTAACCCCTGCATATTAGTGCCTGGGTTTGCTAGGTCTTTTCTTCCAAGCAGGTTTTGATATGGCAAGGGAATGAGAAACAGCCAAAGACACAAAGGCAGATGGAAAATGGCCATCCTTTTTGCTACAGCCTCTCCCTTTTCAGGATAGCTCTCAGGCTGCCACAACAGAAGTTTCCAGGGCCTGCTCTGCAGGCAAGCAGAACAGTGAACTCTCTCAGTGAGTTTTGGTATAGGTGGCTCCTAAAAGCTTGCTTGCCTTAAATACTCAGTCTGCTATTATCCTAATAAATGTAACCATCCAATAAAATGAAAAAAAGATTATTACATTTTCATGAGAGGTCCTGAGATTCCACATCTGAGAGCAAAGTAGGACATTTGCTTTTGTATTTGAGCAGAATACTTTTTTTTTTTTTCTCTGCAAGAAACAGGAAATAGGATAGTGGTCAGACATACAAGGACTAGAGTAAAGAAGGGGATGCTTTAATTAGAAGATAGACCACTGTGTAAATATCACATTTCTATCAAATTTACTCTTCCATCTAACATCAACCTAAAGACAGATGTGCTTAGGTTTAGATGGAGACCTTACACAGTGAGATGGTTTTAAAGTAAGCCCAAGGGTAACAGAATAATGGATTTATAGACAGAAGACTCAATTTGATGAGGATATTTGGAATTTGTATTCAGAGGTCAAATTTGGTGACAGTGTTGGCAAATTCATATGCTCGCTCATCCATTTGAATAGGAATGGTCAAGTTTATCTGTTGAGATTTTCCCTTTGTACTTTAAAGTCAACTGGTACCATGAAAATGGGTTACATTGAAGACACAAAGTAGAACCTAAGACCAAGGTGTGACTTTGTCCTTTACATATTAAATATTGCAGCATCTTGCAACATGTCTTTCCCAACATACTACATGCTGCAATATGTCAACATGAGTTTAAGAACAAACGTGAGTTGACTGTAAGTCTCACTTTCAAATATATTTGTTTAAGGCTTAAAGGAAATTCCTTCGGTCTCATGCCTTTCTCAAACCCTCCTCAAAATTGAGGTACCAGGGGTTGCCCATTTGACCCAACTCACTCAGACACTTTTTCTAGTCTGCCTTGTTATAAAGTCCAAGCTTTTTTTTTTTTTAATTTTAAACTCTTCATGATAAGTTGAGCTAACAAATTCCTCCTTCCCTTATCTTGCTTATCAAGGGAAGGCCCCCCCAAACTGGCTCATTCCTCTCAGATGGCAAAGTGAACACCAGCTGATGACCAATTATTCCATGATACTTAGGGCAATGTGACCTCCTAACCAGAACAGACAAGGACAAAAGGGTGGCATTGAGGTAGAATGGAGTTCCTATTACTCTTAAAGGACCAGGATAATAACAGGAGTAACCTTGGCTATATCTAAAGAGGCATGTATGCTGAGTCATAAGGAACCTAGTAAAACACAGCATCCTGCCCATAGTGGAAGTCAGAAATGGAGTCTGAGATTGTATTCCCTGGGGAGACTATGAGTACATCTGCCAAGCTCTGGAGAGAATGAATAGAAGACATCTGAGCAGGTAGGTGCGACCTGAGGCTATCACTCCACAGAGACAGCTGCACCCCTCTCGCTGGCTCAGAAGCCCCAGTACAGAGCCTGCCTCAGTGCAGGTCTGGGCCCATCTGGCATCGCAGATGCTGACATTGCAACCCATTGAACGAGAAAACCCTTCCAAGTCATTTCCTCAATGCAGACTTTCCATGGCTCAATCTTTTCTTCATTGCAATTTTGTCATTTTATGTTTACTCATGCCACACTTTCATTTGAGTATTTTCTCCAACCGAATAAGAAAATCCCCAAGAGCAAGGATTGCATCTGCTTTTCCCTCCCTATTCTATCATTAGTACCTAACAGATTGGAAGTACTCAATGAATATCTGTTAAAATAAAGGATGAGTGAATATAGTTTTCTGAGAAAAGCGCTGGTATCACCCAGCTCAAATAGGAGGCTATATGGGCAGGTGAAATCCAGAAGGAAGAGATGTCTGGAAGAGGGCAGCACGTGGCAGGCATAATCACTGCAAAGAGGCCTTCGTGTCAGAGCCTCCCCTGTGCAGTCATGTTACTCAGCAACTTAACTTTTAATTTTTTTACCTGGAATAGTCTTCTGGAACACACCTTACCCTTCAAAACTTGGCATAATCTTGTGTTTGAGGGCTGTTGAAGACTGACCAGGTAGCATGGTGTTGGAGGACAAGAGGCACTCCTGGATCTCTCCCTTTCCTGACTGCCTGGTCAGAGAAGAGGATGAAAGACCCCTGAGCAGACTAGGAGACAGCATTCCCCATGGTCAGTGGCAATTGCCTAGAAGGACACTTACAGTGACTCTGCAAGGCTCATCTTCTCCAATGTCTCACGTAGAGTGATTTTTTTGGATATAATATGTCTCCCATGGTTCAAGTGCTGAGGGACTGGTCCCAAGTGTAGCAGTGTTCAGGGCTTTGCCAAAGTGACTGGATTTTGAGAGCTCTAATTTAACCAAATGGGTGGGTCCATTAATGAGTTCAGAGCTCAGTGGGCTTATTAGGAGGTAGGGCATAACTGAACGGAGCAGGTCACTGAAAGTGTGGCTTTGAAAGGTATATTTTCTTTCTGTTTTTCCCTCTCCCTCTCCCTCTCTGTCTCCTTCTCCCTTTCCCTCTCCTCTCCCTCTCTCTTTCTGCGTTGGCTGCCATGAGTTGAGCAGCTTTTCTCCTACTGCACTCTTCCAGCATGATGTTCTGCCTGGTCACAGGCCTACATCAACAGAACCAGGGACTGAAATCTCTGAAATCATGAGCCAAATAAATCTGTTCTTAAAGTTATTCTCAAGTACTTTGTCACAGTAACAGAAAGTTGACTAGTACATATGGGTTAGAAAGATACCCTCTTCCAGACTATGGTAAGACCTAACGCCACTTAAGCAAAAACATATGACTTGGCTCTTGAAAGAGGAGGAAGGTGAAGGTGACAGGTAGAGTACACAGCAAGGGCTTTCAGAGAGAAAGGACAGTGTGTGCAGAGAGATAAGCCATGGAAGACCTAGACAATGGGAGGACAGTGAGTGGTTTAGGACACTAAACATCCAACTGAAAGAGTAAATGTGTACTTGGTGGATTTGACTGATGTTTTTAGATTCAGTACCTAGTTGTGTTTCATCATATAAAACTGAGGCAGTGAGTGATCTGTCAAGTAGCTTTTCCCAGCCCAGTGAGAACTAATCCACACTGTTTAGAGAGCAGAACACTAAAGAAACTCAACATTTCTCTAGATAGTCATAGAAGCACTTAATTTTATTCACAAATGAAGTTTGAATTCACATAAAAGTATTAAGCAATTATTAGAAGGTTTGCAGAGTTGCATATAATTATTGTAGAGTAAGAGATAATGATTTCATATAAATTATTTTAAAAGTCATAATTGCATGGCTAAACATGCCATTTGAGGTTGGCCTTAGGCAGAAAAACCATAATAAGTCTTAGCAAAAAAATGTTCAGAAGAAAAGGAAAGTTCCCTGTAGGAAAGGAAGTGTTGAATTTGGAGGTAGAAACATGGTTTATACTGCTGTTTTGTCATTTATTGGTGTTGTGTCTTCAGGCAAGTTACTTAACATCTCTGAATCTTATTTTCCTCTGCCTTTTAATGGTTAAAATAATAATACTTACATGATAGGCCTGTTTTGGTATAAAGTGGTGCAATATATGTGGAGATGCTTTGCAACCTGAAGCCATTTTACTAAATATGATCATTATCAATGAAAAAAAATCAATATTAAAACTCTATTGCAAAAGAAAACACCATTTATACAGAAGTCTAATAAAATCACTGCTATCAAATTTTGCTTTGATAATTCATAAATCAAGGAACTTTACAGCGCTACCATATGGTGTTTGAATAATAACTGTGTTCTGTTTCCTTCCTAAGGCGTTTGTTTATATTATCATCTATTAATGACTACTCTGATCACTAGGCCTGGGAGATCTTCAAGAACTGGCTTATGATTACAGAGGAATGCTGCAAGCTCCATCCCAGCTTAGATAATCACAAAGCTTTTCAGTGATTAAAACCCCTTGGGACTCACACAACAACCTTAACATAGTGCTTTCCAAATTTATTAGAGCTTAGAACTGTTTTCAGGTGTTAGCTTTAGTTCCAAAGTGTAAGTTTTGGAATTTTTTTGGTATAGGTTTTTCTTAAAGCAAAAGCAGCCACAACAAAACCAATAGCTGCTCCTACGATCGCTGCATTAATATAATTTTATAATCGACATCTTCAATTAATTAATCTTTATGAAAATGATGAACAAGTTCCAACTGCTCTGTAAGCTTTTTTTTCATTGCAAACATTTTATTATTCTCCATTACTAGATGACTTTATGATGCCATCTAAAAATAATTTATACCAGGAAAACATTGTATCAAAAAATGTCTTTTAGAGAGAAAAACTGAGTCACTGAGAATGCAAACAACCCTGGCCGTGCTAGGACTGCTGGTGGGTGATAAGTGAAATCTGGAGGAAAGTTGTCTTCTCCAGAGCCAGCAAGTGATCAAATGTTAAACCAAAATGGTTGTGTTTTAATATGTGGCCCTGCAAGGGTATCATCAGTTAGAGCTGCTTCGCATCCTTTGGAACACTGGTTTAAAACAAATCTGAGGTATTGGGGCAGGTGTAACATGGCCATTCATGGCTCAAATTCTTGATGATAGCAGATAAGATGAAGAATCATCAGTGGTTTTATACCACCCAGACATTGTTCTGAGATCTTCTAAAACTCTACATTAGATACAAAGATAGCACTTTGTAACTTTTTTGATGTACAGAAGACTCATGTTCTCTCATTCTACAATCTGATTAATATTAGCAGCATATATAGATGAAAGCCTATAGTTTTCTATCAAATTAAGCAGTAAATCATAGCTTTTGATCCTTTTTGTGTTAGCTAAGACATTAATGCCAAGAACTAATTAACTAAGCAGTTCATTAAAAAGTTGAGCAGTTGCACAGGAAACTAGTTTCTCTCTTAGAATTGCTTTGATCTGATCTTCACTTTTGTTTCCTCCGGATAGATTTTTGTTTTATAAATGTATGCTTTGCTTCTCTCATATCTCAGGTTAGGCAAAGAGAAATACATATTAACTTTCATCCTCACTAATCCTTTACCAATCCTGCCAATTTTTACATTTTAGCAACTTTATAAAAAATGTTTACATTTATTAACTAAGACTGGAAGGAGAAGGATGAATATTAAAAAAGAATTTGGTTTCAATCTTAATGGAACTTTAGAATTGTTCTGATATATTCTAGTTCACAAAATATGAACTTTGAATTATGGTAAACTGAAAACATACCATATTTAGTCAAGAAGGACAATTACACTTTATAAAACTAAATATTTTTTATATATGGCTTTTTTTCCTTTTTAAATTCTGAAATGGCAGCTCTGATGAAAGCACATATTACATCATCCTGCTATTGAATTTGTATTTGTGAACGGTTTTAGTATAATCTGATATGTCTATGCAAATTTATGAGTGTATGTGCACTAATGTAGTGTTTTTAATATTCTTGGTTATTACATATTACTCAGGTGTGTTTCTGTTGTCATTATTCTGATTTTTAAAGTGCAAGATGCTGCTGGTGTTAACAATTATTGGGAGCCATAAGATGAAAAGGTTTCAGATGTTGATGGTGTAGACAGTTAGACTGGAAACCTGGCCATTCTGAATAAAGTCTGTATTCAAGAAGTAGTTTGTGAACTAGTAGTAACTGTAGGACAGGTCTCCACAGGTGGATTAGTTTTCCTTAAGGAATGATAGCACACTACTAAATAAACAGGGGCTGGTGAATATATTTGTTAAATGGGTCTTCTCTGAAACATGACTTTTGCTGAACGTCTGAAAATAGATTTATATAAAGTTTTCCTTAACGTGGCAGAGAGAACTTTTAATGAGCAGAACTGAAGTCATGGTGTTACTTAATATAGCCTAGATTCCTCTTCATATAAACAGAATTATGCTTAATCTATAACGCAAGGGGGGGAATGGTCGCAAAAAGATCCACAGATAAATGCTGGTAAGTTTTCTCCACCTCGATCTTGCATTGACTTCTGCTGATGACAGGTGTGTGACTGTGTGTGTGTGTGTGTGTGTGTACTCCTCCACATTTCTTCTGTACGTAAAATTTACCATTCTCAAACCTTGGGGAGCTTAACGAGTGACTCTCCCTGAATAGTCTCTCAAGAACTTCAGTGCAGATCAGCATGTATTCCTGCAAGTAGGACAGAGCCAAGAAACCCAACCTTACGAAGAACCCGAACCATCAGATGTAAACACACCAAGAGCTTCTCTGTGCTGTGGGACCCAGGAAAGAAGGAACAGACGCTGGGCATCCAGGCTCTACTCCTGGGGGACAGCTGGATAACTCGCTCCACCTGGGAGGATGCTTTTGTTTACATCTCGGGTTGCCGCCTGGCGATTGGTGGCTGGGCTGGAAGGGAGGGTCCGCAGGAAAGGCGACACTGGGGATGCTGCCCCCTATCACATGACGGAAATTTCCACTCTTTAGAAAGGCGAAAAGAAAAGAAGGGTCTCTTGATCCACCCTTTCCCAATACTTCCCCTGGATTCTAACCCAAAGAGGACAGGAAAAGAGGTGGGTGAGTGAAATTCTGTGTATTTTCTGTTAGGCTTAGAGACTTGTAACTGTGCAAACTGGAAGCGGGATCCCAGCCTGGACGGGTTCGTGTGGGCGCCAGGACTCCCACGCGTGCACCCCGGTCTTTCGGCCGTCTGGGATTTAGGCTAGGCTCTGTGGCGCTTCATAAATTATTGACAGTCCCTAACGTTGATATCTTTTAAATAATCATGCTTTGCGCTGTTCCAGGCTAATAACTGGGTTGCCCCAAAATTAAGTAAAGCAGAGCACAGGAGAGCAGAGGCTGCCGGACGGGGCTCCCCTGGGACTCCCTTTTCTGGGAGATAGGTGGTTGTGCCAAGGCGGCCTCCAGGGGGGCGAGGAGGTTGGGGGACGGGGCAACCGGCATTGGGTCGGAGTCCCAGATTCCCATGGCGGGATTTTGGGTCGTGTGTGTTGGGAACTTTTTGTGTCGGGGTGTGACCCGACCGGGAAGGTCGCTCCGGGTCCGCTTGTCCACTGGGGATCGTGCCAGCAAGGTGTTACATGAGTCGCTGGTCTCGCGCCCGTGTCCTCAGGGCGGGGACACGGGGTGCGGGGTTTAAAACAGACGAATGGTCGCGGACTGTTGGGCTGCGTGAGAGCCAGCGCGGTTCCCCGAGCTGGGGTTCCCGGCTGGGGAGCGCCCCAGGAGTCTCAGTCGCTGGGGAGGAGGATGAGGACAGCGCTGGGTCTGGGCGCGGGTCTGGATGGTGGGCGAAGGTGCCGCCTGAGCCCGCGCCCGGCGCGGAGGGGCTGCAGAGCCTGCTGTGCACACCGGGACAAGGGGAGGAGACGGAGGAGTGTGGGGACCTCGCTGAGGACGTCCGATAAGAGCGGAGAAGGCGGAGAGGCCCGAGGGGCCCTGGACAAGTGGGGCAGAGGAGCAAAGAGAGGAGAATGAATGAAAGGAGGCCGAAGAGGGAAGGAGCCAGGGCGCAGGAAGCCCCAGGGAGGGAGAGAGGCGGCGAGCGCGGGTGCCGACCACGGCGCGCAGGGGAGCGCTGCTCCTGGCCGCTGTGGGGCTGAGGGGGTGCGTGGGGTGGGGGTGCGGATCTCCAAGAATCCAGCTCCTCCCAGCAGTCCCGCAGAGAGAGATGGAGAGAGCGTCTCTTCTCCGAGCACCGCTGGGTCTGGAGATGCTGTCCAGGCGACTGACTTGATTGGAGGAACACGGGAGAACTCAGCCGGGAAAGGGAGAGCCGGGCGAGGGGCGCGAGGGCGCGGTGTGCCAGGGCGTTTGCTGGGCGTTGCGGGGCAGCGATGAGGTCTTGAGAGACTGGGCTAGGGCCAGGACTCGCGAGCCGCAGCTCGAGGTAGAGGCTGGCGGGGTACCTGGGCGGGGCCCTGCCGGAACCGACAGGTTGGCGCTGGGTGGCACCTTGGGAGAAAGGCACATTTCTCCCCAGGCGCCTCCTGTCTAGGGGATCTTAGGTGTCTATGAACGGAGAGAGTAGGAGCGACCCTGGTGGAGGGAGCAGATCCTAGCTGGGCACTTCCCACAGCCTCCCATGCCGGGTGCAGTTCTCCGAGGCTCCAGGCCCCACTTGCAGTGCGACCCACCTGCACAAGGCCTGCCCGCCTGCAGCTGCTTCCCGTAGCCCCTATTAGTTTACGAGGCAGAGGCAGCGAAAACATAATCATTAAGGCCAGATTGCCTTAAAGAGAACATCCTACACCTCGGTCACAATTTTCAGGGCCGCTTAGCTGGGGCTACAATTAGACTTTGCTTCAGCTGTCTTTTCCCAGAGCGGGGGTAGGGTGAGGATCAACCCATAGTTTGTTATTGTTGTTCCCACAGTAAACAAGTCTCTAAAAAGTCACTGAAATCATAGACTCTGTCGTCCGACACAAGTGTGTGTGTGAGAGAGAGATGGGGTGGGAGAGAGACTCAAATTCTAACCAAGGAATCTACAAAAAATCTATTTCTGATCGACATCTGTAAGTACAGAGGCACTGAAGAGAATATCTGATCTTTACAAATTACTACATACCATACGTGTTCAGAGACAGGAGGTTTTTTTTGGTTTTATCACAAAACAACAAAAAGCTAAAAGATTGGTGTAAGGGCATAAATATATATTATTTTTCCTCAGCTGCTAGGATAAGGGTTGAGCCAGAGCGCAGCATCCACCAGGTTAACGATAAAGGCTCACACTGCGCGGCAATCACATTGCTTCTTGTTATTGCTTCTTTTCTATTTCACCTTCAAAGCAGCCTTATGAGATAGGTCCCATTATTATACCCATTTTGCAGATCAGGAAATGGAGATATAGAGTGTGGGGAAAAATTCTGTTGAGACTTTAATTGCTCTTGTACATAACTGGGCAATTCTTTTTCACTTTACTGTGAGCAAACTAGGACAGGTGAATTCTAGGGACGCAAAGCTGACTTAAGGAGCAGCTGTTGTTGTTGTTTATTTGTGGATTGAAGCCAGGGCTTCACATATGCAAAGCAAGTACTTGACCACTGAGCTATACCCCCAACCCTGATTGCTGGTGTGTTACAGGCTCTTTCTACCTAAGAGAGTCAACCACCAGATCTCACAGATACAAGCTCTGAGTCTTTGTGATTCCAGAACATTTTCAGTTAACTAAGTGACAGTTGGGAAATGCATCATATAGTTACAGTTATATGCCAGTTTTTCAAATGCTGAGGGCGAGCATCATAAATAAAGCAGCCTGTGAACTGTGTGTCTTTTTTGTGGCATTGTCTTTGTTCATTTCTGCAGTGTTTTCCAGCATCTGTGTATCAATTTTTTGGCCCTGTCCTGTTTTTAAAAATTTAAAACTCTCTTCCACCTCTTTCTTTTTAAATTTTGTGATATTCAAAGCAATGATTTCTATACAAAACAAAAGTTTAATGGATTTAATGGCTCATAGCATATTCTTGACATACATCAAAATAATAATATATCAAAATAATGATACAGCTTTTTTTTAAAAAAAGCCATGTGCTTGTATGTATCTTGTGGGAAGAATAAGGGGTAGGAGAAGGAAAGTTGAAGGAAAGGAGAGGAGAAAGCTTTAAGAGCCAGACTTTGTGCTAGCAAAACCTTTATAGATGTGAATCTCATTTAATTTTCACAAAGTACTCCATCTCATATGTATTTGTTATGTTTATTTTACAGAGGAGGCATTTGAAGCCCAGAGCAGTTAAACAAAGAGCCAAAGGTCACACAGCTAGTAAGTGACAACACAACCAGTGTCATGAGAACCAAATCTGTCTAAATCAAAGCTCCTGTTTGTCCTAATTAGGACAGCAATAAAATAAAATAAAGAAATTGGGAGAGAGGAGAACAAAAACTCAAGTAAAGAAAATGGCTAGAAGTGTGTAACACAACATACTAGGATGCAGGTGATGGAAAAAATGAAATCACTTTCATGTGACTGCTAGTCTCCTACTGGTCTTCCTCTTACTATTAATGTAATGACCTAATTGCACTCACCCTAGGAATAATGGGTGAATATCACTGTCTTCCAGGAACCATATTAAGGATTTTTTTAATCCGTATCTCCCTAATACCTAGCACAGTGCTAACAAATACTAAATGCTCCAGAAGTACGTGTTGAATAATGGATTGGTCTAGTAGAGGAAAGAATAAAGTAAACAGTTGTGGGACCACATGAAAAAGACCAGAGGAAATCACATTTCGGTACTTCACCACAGAATGTAGCTTTGAAAAGGGGTCAGGGAACAGTGAAACACTGAGAAGTGCTTGAGCTAGGTTCTAAAGCAGAAGTTAAAGTTAGCCAGAAAGAACTGGAGAAAGCCAGGAGATACCTCTCCACAGAGAGGGCAGCCCAGTCAGAGGGAGGAGTGGCAGTCTCTTTAGGAATTTTGGAGTTTGTCCCCAGGACTGGAGGCCAGGGAAAAGGCTGGAAGGGGAGGTACGGCCCAGAGGTCTTTGCAAATCATCGCCTCTAAAGATGTCCCTTAGCTCTGTTCCACCCTTGAATATTAGAAATGACCTGGGTAAGAAAGAACCAAATGACTAAATACGTTTATGAAACTGGAATCACAATAGCATCTCTTGGGCTTATGAGGACTAATGAGCTATTACCTGTGAATTGCTCAGACTAACAGCTATTTGTATTAATGTTATCATGCCTACTGTCCACAGCATTATTTGAAATGTTGATAAATGTCCACATTAATGTTTTTTGATAGTGTTTTCCTCTCTCATAACTAAAGTAAAGGAACTAAGAGAAGAAATGAAGAAAGGACTGGACAATATGCAGGACAGTGCAGTCCAGAGAATGATCTCATCCCCCGGATATGAGTGAAATGTTCCCTCATTTCCTGTTGGATAATTCCTCCCACTGCTAGTGGTCTGTCTACACCAACATCATCTTCAATTCCTCCATTTTCTCTCATTTTTGTCTTTCTTATTCACTGCTGTTGCCCTAACACCTTATTTTGTGTCTGGCATAAATAAGACACTAGTACATGTTTGTAGAATGAATGAAGGAAAGAAAACCTGCTTCTTTTTCTTTTTTCTTGGATAGTATTTATTTTTCAAATAAATACGTTTTTACTTAACTATTGAAGGCCTGTTCATTGTTGATAGACAGTATATGTAATTTTAAATTAAATTGAATATTTATGTAACTTGTGTGAGCCCCAGTGCCCTCAGAGCTGAGCTTCCTGGGTTTGTATCCTGGCTCTGTCATTCAGACTCTCTGGTTTCAGATTCTGGCTCACCCACATTTTACCTGCAAACAAGTGAGTCAGCCTGTCTGCTTTACTCTTCATCTGTAAAATAATAATATTTCCTCCCTCACAGGATGCTGTGAAAAGTAAATGAGTTTATAGCTGCAAAGTATTTGGAATCATGCATAGCAGTTCAAAAACACTGTAGTTGTTTATTTTTAAATATCTAAAAGAAATCTAAATATAACAGAATCTACCTTATACAGTTATTGCAGTGATACTGCATGGCACCTAATAAACACTCATTACAATATTGTTACTGTAGATCCTGAAATCTTTATGCTTATAATCTTCTGTGGGAATTTGGGGTTCCAACTTAGCCTTTTGATTTTTCTGTCTATTGCAAGTTTTATTGATTCTATTTCACCTTTCATGCAAAATTCTTTCTTTTCACTCTGTTCTATCCCTTTGCCTTGCGTCATTTTTTCTTTTTAAAGAAAATTCCTCAGGACAGGAACTTTGCTCTTTCTTTTAGAATAATTTTATGACACTGAGTACATGTTTAACACTATAAAACTGTTAAGAAAAGGGAAAAGAAAGACGTATTTTACTTTGAGGTCACTTTGGTGGACAGCTGGCCTATCCCCTTTTTGCTGGCAGCGCTGGTACATGGTGTAGCCACTTGACCAGAGCTCCCGCGCTGGCTTGTACCCCAAGGTGACCCGCATCCCGCCTGGAGCCTGAGTGGAGAGGAGTCACCAGGGAGGATTTCAAGGAGGGTGGCAAGGAGGACAGAACAGTATTTCTTTAGATGAGTAGCACAGAAGAATTTGGGATAAGGGATTCAGTCACAGATTCTAACTTTATCCTGTTCTTGGAGCTGCCACTTAAATAATTGTTCTTTGTTAAGTAATTGGAAATTATATATGTGTATAGATAGATAGACAGATAGACAGACAGATAGATAGATAGATAGATAGACAGAGAGAAATTCTAAAGACACCACAAATGCTGTTAAAACTAGTACTTTATTTTAAGAAAGTTACAGGATACAAAAATCAACATACACAAATCAGTTTTGTTTCTATACACTAAAGATGGACTGTCTTAAAAGGAAATTAACAAACAGTTCCCACTTAGATTAGCACCAAAAGAAAGTAAAGTACTTGGTAATAAACTTAACCATGGGGTTGAAAGACTTGGACACAGAAAACTACAGAACAGTGATGTAAGAAGTGAAAGCCAAATGGAAACACATCCTGAGCTCATGAGCTGAAATATTTACATACCCAATCCCATCTCCATCAAAATTCCAATGACAGGTTTTACAAGAATAGAAAAAGAATCCTAAAATTTGTGTGGAAGCACAAAAGCCCCCAAGTAGTCACAATGATCTCGAGAAAGATTAACAAAGGTGGAGATATCACATTTCCTAACTTCAAAACACCTCACATATTAAGTCTGTAGTATTAACATAAAAGTAGTCACATAGATCAATGGAACAGAAGTGAACCCGGAATTAAATCTATGCATATGTGATCAACTCATCTTCAACAAGAGCACTGGTGCTACACAGTAGGGAAAATGCAGTCTTTTCAAGTTGGGAAAACTAGACATTCACATGCAAAAGAATAGAATTGAATCTCTGTATTATACCACACAGTAAAATAAACTCAAAATGGATTAGGAATTTGAATGTATCATGCAAAACTATAAAAATCCTAGAAGAAAACAGGGAAAAAGCTTTTGACATTGGTTTTGGCAGAGATTTCTTGGATATGATACCAGAAGCACAGGAATCTAAAACAAAAACAGACAAGCAGGACTACATCAAACTGGAAAACTCCTGGAAAGCAAGGGAAATAGCAGAATGAAAGGGAAATCTACGGGATGAGAGAAAGTACTTGTAAACTGTATCTGATACAGGATTAATATCCAACATATGTAAAAAACTCCTATAAATAAATAAGCCAATTAAAAAAGGGGCAAAGGGCTTGAATTGATATTTCTCCATGTAAGTCATACAAAAGACCAAAGATTATGTGAAAAGACGCTCAGCATCCCAAATCATCTGGGAATCACAAATCCAAATCACAGTGAGACATCACCTCATACCAGTTCAGAGGCTAGTATAAAAAAGAATAGATAATGAGGGTTAACAAGGATATGAATAAGAGGGAATGTTTGGACACCATCAGTACAAATTACTGTAGTAATTATGAAAAGCAGTATGAGAATGCCTCAAAAAATTAAAAATAGAAAGTCTGGCCATCCCATTTCTCGATATTTAGTTGAAATCAGGACTTTAAAGAGATATCTGTGCTCTCATTTTCACTGCAGCAGTGTTCACAGTAACTGAGTTCTGAAACAATACAAATGCCCATGGACAAATGAGTGAAGAAAGAAAGTATGATCTATACATAAAATTAAGTGTTATTCAGTCTTAAAGAGAAGTTCTGCTGTTTTTTACTTCATGGATAAATCTGGAAGGCAGCATGCTAAGAGAAGTAAGTCAGTGGAGGAAGGACAAATCCAGTTAATTCCACTTCTGTGAGATACCTAAACAGTCAAGTTCCTAGAAGCAGAGAACAGAGTGGTTGTTATCAGCACTTAGTGGGAGGGGAAATGGAGAGCGGTTCTTCAGTGGATATAAAGTTACAGTTATGCATGGCTAACTGCACAACTAGAAATCTGCTGAATAGTACACTACTGGTAGTCAGAAATATATTATACACTTTAAAATTTGTTAGAAGGGTTGATCTAGTGTTACCTGTAACCCCAACAAAGCCAAACTTTGCAAAAGGACACAAGGAAACTTCTGGAGGTGATGAGATCTGTATGTTACATAGATTGTGGAGTTGGTTTTACGGATACCAACATATGTCCAACTTATCAAATCGTATTATATATTTGCAGTTTTAAAATATCAGTCATACCTCAGTAAAGCTGTTAAAGATAATACAATAAGTTATATGATAAAATTAAAATCCATCAAAGAGAATTTATCCTTTAGTGCTTCAGAGTGCCCCAGTGCCTTCATTATAAACTCTATCTACAGTGTTAGTTACTGGAAATTTCTGTTTGGCTGAAGGAATTTATAGTATCTTCCTTCTGCTTTCAAACTTGTTGCAGGAATATCAGGAAATATATATGTAGTTCAAAACTAAGAAATTTAAACCTTTTCAATATGGAAACTTTCTAGCATCTTCTCAAGTGGAAAGAATAGCATAATGAACCTCTATCTTTTTTTTTTTTTTTTTTTTTTTTTTTTTTTTTTTTTTTTTTTTTTTTTTTTTTTTTTTTTTTTTTTTTTTTTTTTTTTTTTTTTTTTTGCGGCACCGGGGATTGAACTCTGAACCTCTATCTTAACCCAGTTCCAACAATAACCAATGCTGGTCTATTCAATTTCATCTATGACCACACCTTTCCCCCTCTACTACCTCTAGGATCATCAATACCTGATTATTTCTTAACAAACCCAGAGGTGCTTGCTTAACTCTCTAATACTGCAAGACATAACCAATAAACAAGAGATGTTATTTTAATTTAAAAACTGAGACACATGACCATGTTTTTAAAATACTTTTATACTGCTGATATGCATAGAAATATTCATTATGGAACTATATATATCTGAGATTTGCTTTAAAATAATGAGAGAGGAGTGGTGCTTTAGATACCCTAAGATTGACCGTGGTTAATTGGTCAGCTACGTAACACATACATGAGAGTTCATTTTTTTATTCCATTCTCTTTTGTACTAATTTGAAGTTTGTCACACTAAGAAGTAAAATTGAGTCATACCGTATTACTCATATTAGTGAGATATTTCATTGTGGGGGTCCACATTATAATACTTTTGCCAATATTGAGGAAGTGGTTTGGGATAAATGAAAATACAATTCACACAGAAGTGGATCACAGATTTTATGATTTGTTCAGGCTACCTTTCTTAAGACTCTAGTGTGCAGAACTCATCGACCTGCCCTGTCACCAGCCAGCAGCTGACAGTCACTCCCGGAAGACAAGTGTCAGCAAAATCCAAACTATTAGGTTACTCCATAAAAAACAAATGCCAGATGAACATTCATGTCCTACTCTTCTGTCAGTGAAAATCAAAACCTGCCTAAAAGCTATCTTCTTTGAACTTTAACATTGTATTTCTTTATTCCGTTTATTTTTGAAAAGATAAGAAAATTTAACACCTTATATTTACATAAGCCATACATATATATACTAGAAAATACTCCTTAGGGAACAAACAGCACTTACTAATACTTTTCTGTTACTTTGTTAGTATTATATTTAAGTAATTTCACTAATAGTAATGCATTTTAGCTATAATCAGCTCTGCAACTTCAAAAATGATATACATGAATTTGCCTCAATATGTTTTTCTAGTTTCATGAATTTAACATCACATATTCAAGCTCTCAGTTGGTGCAGTGAAAGAGTAACAAACAGAGGTTGAAAATAGAAAAGGAAGAAACATGGGGGCACACTGAGAGGAGATGCTTAGGTTTAATGTCTTAGGTGACATCAGAGGAACCTGGGGCTGAGGTGAAACCCTAGAACCAAGTTTTGGTTGCTCTAGGGGAAGCAAAAACCAGGCAAACGGGGAAATCAGGCAGTGACTTGCAATGCAGTTTTCTTCACTTTTCCATTTAAAAACATCTGGCCTGAGAGGTAAAGGAACAGGTTCAAGAAATACCCACTCATCAAGGCCTAGTAGGTTAAAGTTTCCAGAAGTTTCTCCATTTGAACATTCAGTTTAGTTCTGCTCCAGGGCCCACAGTGGGAGGTAGCAAGCTGGAGACACCATCTCTGATCCATAAAAATCAGACCATCACTAGGCATTTTGGTCAAACAAGGCCACAACCAAACATAGTCCCTGGTATGTGCACATTTATTCACAACAAAGCGTTTGTAAATGTTGGACCTCTGGGAGAGAAAGATCACTAGAAAACTTTTATTAGGCAAGAAATGGGAAATTGAAATTTAATTGTATTTATTATTACCATTTGAAAATATATGGAAACATCACTGGTGATACTTTTACTTTCCTATGTATAAAAATATTTTGAATTCTCACGGTCCTGGTTCAAATCCTGTAAGTCTTACCTTCCTCATGAGCTATTAAGTTACTCAACCTTAACTTCTGTCATACACTTTTCAGGAATCTGATCCTCTCAACTGGTGGCAGGTTTTTTCCCACCGAAGTCTCCAAATTCCTCTGAACCGTTACTTCCTACAGAGTTTCTTTCCAAACAATTTGATTAGTATTAAAAAGTCTATTGGTGGCCCTTTATAATTCTCCCAATAAGGTTAGTCTAAAAAAAATCAACACACATACAAGTGCACATACACATACCACATATTTTCTGAGCTTCTAGCCTACAAATTTTTTATTTTGTAAAAAAGATAGAAAGGCAATTCTCAGTACATGTGAATATATTTTTTATTATCCCTTTGTTCCTCAAAATCAATAATAAAAACAAATGCAGGCGGCGCACTTTTGAACAATGAAAGTTAAAAAAAAATAGTAAATTGAGATAGGTTTCTTATTCCCTGTGAGATTTGGGCCACCAAACTACTGATGGAGGTTAAAAGAAGGACTAGTCAGCTGCCCACCTGACAAATGAAGAACAAATAATTTTTCCATGATAAAGTAGAGAAAGTGTTTTATACTTGTACTTTAGAAATATAGTGCTCATGTTCATTTTTTCTTATATTTAACAAATTTCAAATGTATGGGAAATGTCAGGCAAAATACAAATAAGACATTCTACTTACATATATCATTCTTTTTTCTAAAATGATAGTTATTATCCCAAGTCCTTAAGTTACTTTGGTTGCATTCTTTGCTATGATCCAAATACCCTTAACTCTTTCAGATTCCTCTTATAAATAATGACAATGAATACTTAAAAATAACCTAAATAAAGGATTTAAAAATTATTCTTGTGGTCTCATATTAAAATGTTATTACTCCCCATTTTCATTTTTCAGAATATCTAATCTATAGCTGTGCAACTAAAATGCATTTTCAAATTTCTTTTTTTAAAAAGTTCTCCTTATTTTAGAAATATGTGTGTTGCAGAGGTTACTACAGCAAGTCCATATATTTTATTAAATACAAGACCAGAATAAATGGACATTGCAGTAGACCAGAGAAGTGATGGAGGCATCAAGACCATGTCAACATTTCTTTTATAAAGAAATTTTTTAGGGCTTTCTGCATGTGAAATGTTATCTCCTTAACATGTTCACATGGAACATGCTCACATAAGTGAATTCTCAAGTGACTAAATATTTTAAGGAGCCTGCTAAAGGAAGCCATTTCTCCTGCAAATCTAATAATATCATAAATATCAAAAGTTTGGAAATCGTTTCTGAGATGCCTTCCAAAGAGCCTGGGAATTAAACCTGCCATCTGGTTTTTAACCAAAGATATACAATGAAATTTTTGAATTAAAGTTCAGTAATTTTGTAGGTGATCATTATTCTGAATAAAAAATAATCTACTCCTTAAGAGTAGATCCATACAAATATTAAGTATGTAGGCTACTTTATGAGGTCCACACACAACCAAAAAACCCAGAATGCATTTAGTTTTCATTATATCCCAAGTTATGTTTTAAGCTTTTTATGTATTATTATTTAAAAAAATTTTTTTCACTAGTACACGTTTACAGTATATGAAGTTTACAATCATCTTGGGGAGTAGGTACATGAACATAGCATAGTTCATTTCTTTTTAAAATTCCACTCTTCTTCCCTCCTGCCTGATTCCCTTCTCCACTAAATCCTTTTCCTATTTTTATTTTTATTGATATCATCAATCATGAAACATGTTTATGACATAATATTTATATTCACTGTGGTTGTTAGTTCCTCTACATGGTGCACCTTTGTTCTACTTATTTCTCCTCCTCCTCTTCCCTTGCCCTTGGTCTCCTGGACCCCTTCTCATTTGCAAGAGATCCATCTCCATCTCCTTCTGTCTATCCTTCATGATGCTTTTTGTTTGTATTTTGCCTTACTTAAATGAGAGATACTATAAAGTATTTAAGTTTGTGTCTGATTTATTTCACTCAACTTTATATTCTCCAAGTGGATCCATTTTCCTACAAATGTCTTGACTTTGTCCTTCTCTATAGTCAAGTACTATTTCATTATGTATAGATACCACATTTTCTTTATCCAGTTGTCAGTTGATGGGTATATAGGCTGCTTCCAGGATTTAGCTATTATGACTTGTGCTGCTATGAACATGGGTATGCATGTATCACTGTAATATAATATTTTTAGACTCTTTGGGAAGGTTCCTAGAAGTGGGATAGCTGGATGATTTGGGATTTCTAATTTTAGTTCTTTAAGGAACCCTCATACTGATTTCCATAATGGTTGTACTAGTTTACATTCCCACAATGTAGAAGGGTTCCTTTTTCACAGCCACCTCACCAGCACTTGTCATTTTTTGACTTCTTAATAAATGCCATTCTTTCTGGAATAAAATAGAATCTTAGAGCTGTTTTAACTTGCTTTCTCTAATGGCCAGAGAAGCTGAAATTTTTTTCATACATTTGTTGGTCATTTGTATTCTGTGAAGTGTCTGTTCATTTCACTTGTTTATTTCTTGATTGAGCCTTTTCTTATAGGCTCTCTCTCTCTCTCTCTCTCTCTCTCTCTCTCTCTCTCTCTCTCTCTCTCTCTCTCCCCTCTCTCTCTCTGTTACTTATTTTTGAGTTCTTTACAAACTCCAGATATTAGTCCTTGTCTGAAGAATAGCTGGAAAGTTTTTGCTGTTCTGCAAGTTTCCTCTTCACTCTATTAACTGATTCCTTTGCTGTTATTTCTTGTTCTGTTGCACTTCTGTTTAGAAAATCCATTCCTACACCTATGTCTTCAAGTGCTTTATCTATTTTGTCTTGCAGTAGGTTCAGTGTTTCTGTTTTAATGTTTCAATCTTTGATTCATTTTGTTTTTAGTTTAGTACATAGTGAGAAATATGGGTCCAGTTCCAATTTTCTGTAGTTATCAAGTTTTCCCAGTACCACTTGTTGAGTAGGCTGTCTTTCCTCCAGTGTGTGCTGTTGGCCTTTTCGTCAAAAATCAAATAGCTGAATGTGTTTGGGAATGTTTCTGTATTCTCTTTCTGTTCTACTGATCCACATATCTGTTTTTGTTCTGGTACCATGCCATTTTTATCACTGCTTCTTTTCAGTATAGCTTGAAGTCAGGAACTGTGATGCCTCTTGCTTTGCTCTTACTGCCTAAGATTGATTTTTCTGTTCTGGATCTCTTTTAATTACATAGCAATTTTAGGATTATTTTCTCTAGATTTGTAAAATATGCCATAGGTATTTTGATTGAGACTGTATTGAGTCTGTGTAACAATGTTGAGAGCATGGCCATTTTAACAATATTGGTTCTGCCTATCCAGGAGACATCTTTCACTTTCTGATGTCCTCTTCAATCTCTTTTTTTCAGAGTACTGTAGCATTCTTTGTAGAGATGTTTCACTTCCCTGGTGAAGTTAATTCCTAGATATTTCATTTATTTTTGATGCTACTGTGAATGGCACTGTTATTATAATTTCTTTCTCATTGAGTTTGTAACTGGTTTAGAGGAATGCTAATGATTTTTGTGTGTTGATTTAGTATCCTACATTGGTGCAGTTGCTTATTACTTCTAAGAGTTTTTTGCTGGAATTCTTTGGGTCTTCTATGTGGAGTATCACATCATATGCAAATATGATATACATCATTGGTTTGTCATAAGTAGCTATTTATCAAAATGAGGTATGGTCCTTCTATACCTATTTTATTCAGAGTTCTTATCATGAAGGGTGCTGAATTTTGTTGAAAGCATTTCCTTCATCTATTGATATAATCATGTGGCTTTTGACCTTGCTTCTGATGTAAAACATTTATTAATTTATATATGTTAAATCATTCTTGCATCTCAGGGATGAAACCTAGTTGGTCATGATGTATGATCTTTTTGGTAATGTATTGCATTCTATTTGCCAATATCTTCATGAGGATTTTTGCATTTATGTACATTAAGGAGGTCAACCAGTAGTTTTCTTTTTCATTTGTGTGTTTGTCTGGTTTTGGAATCAGAGAAATGCTGACTTTCATAAATGAATTTGGAAACACTGTCCCTTTTAATTTCTTTGAAAAGCTTGAGGTGATATAACATCATTAAGGGTTTTGTAGAACTCAACAGTGAATCCATCAGGTCCTGGGTTGTTTTTAGTTGGTATATTCTTTATTATTTTCTCAATTTCATTGCTTGTTATTGAGTTATTCACCATTTTTGTGTTTTCTTTGCTCAACTTTCATAGGCTTTATGTGTCTAGGAATCTGTCTATTTCTTCAAAATTTGCTAATTTTTTGAAATACAATTTTTCAGAGTAGTCACTGTTTTCTGGATTTTGACAGTCTCTATTATGATTTATGATTTCACCTTTTATTTCTAATTGTATCAATGTGAGTCTTTTCTCTCTCTTGGTAAGTTTGGTTAAGGGCAAATATATTTTGTTTATTCTTTCAAAGAAGCAACTCTTGAATTCATTCTTTTTTAGTCTCAATTTCTTTTATTTACACTCTAATCTTTATCATTTCCCTCCTTAATTTTGGTTTAGGTCTGGACTATTGTTGTTTTTCAAGTATCTTAAGATTCCTGTTTGTTATTTATTTGGGTTCATTCTATCTTTCTAATGATTGAAATGAACTTGCCTGCTTTCATATTGTCCCAGAGGTTCCAGTGAGTGGTAAAGTCATAGTCATTAACTTCTAGAAAATTTTTAATTTCTTCTATGACCCACTGGCTGTCCAGGAATATTGTTAATGCTTCAGGTGCTTCTAAATTTCCTGTAATTTTTTCTGCTGATGATTTGTATCTTCACTGTACAGTGGTCTGCTAGTATATATGGGGTGATTTCAATTCTTTTATGTTTATTTAAGCAGGCATGTGATCTCCTGTATTTTGAAAAGGGTACTGTGTGTTATAGAAAAGAATTATACTCTGTTATAGTGGAGCAGAATACACTGCATATACCTATTAAATCCATATATTCACTGGTGTGGTTTCATTCTGGTATTTCTTTATTGATTGTTTAGTTGATCTATCTCTTTGTAAAAGTGGGGTGTTAAGATTCCCCTCAGTGACTGTGTTAGTATTTATTTGAACACTTATGTTCAGCAGTATTTCTTTTATGTAGAAACATGCTCCAGTATTCAGTGCATAAATATTTATGAAAGTTGTCTGTTCTCATTGGGTTGTTTCCTTATAGAGGATGTGCTGACCTTCCTAGCCTCTACTAATCAGTTGTAGCTTTAAGTTTACCATGTTTCAGGTTAAAATTCCTGCCCTAGGTTGTTTTCAGAGTCCTGTTGCATAAAGTATTATTTTCTGTCCTTTAACTTTTAGTCTATGAATGTCTTTTTGGATTAGATGAGTTTCTTGAATGCAACCAACAGTTGGATTCTGTCTTTTGATCCAGTCTGCCAATCTGCATCTTTTAATTTGAGAGTTGAAGTCATTAAAATTAAGAGATATCAGTGAGATGTGTTGGCTGTTCACTATTATTGCCTTCTCTCTGTTGCTAACTCTTTTGTTTTTGTTTTTCTTTTTCTGTCATTTTTTGAAGTTGTTTTTCCATTGACTTTGTTTGGCATTTTCATTCCATCTGAGTTTGTGGCTTTATTGGCTTCATTGTTTCTGTCCAGGATATTCTTGAATATTTCTGGATAGTTGGTTTAGTATACATATACCTCTTGAGCTGGCCTTTTTTTATGACATGTCCTACATCTCCATCTATTTTGAAGAAAAGTTTTGCTGTCTATGTTAATCTGGATTGGAAGGTCGTTTGTTCTTAGGGTTTGAAATATTTCGCTACAGGCTCTTCTGGCTTTAAAGTTTGTGTTGAGAAGTCTGTTGTAATTCTAATTGGTTTACCACTATATGTGATTTGTGTTTTTCTCTGAGTACTTTTAAACTTCTGTTTTTGTTGAGTATCTGCACTTTAATAAGGTTCATAGCTGTTTGATGTTCTGAAAGCCTTGGTTACTTGTATGTTGAACTCTTTTCTCATATTTGGAAATTTTTCTTTTATTTATATAAACATATTAATAATTCCATCTGTGTTGTCTTCTAGTTTTTCTCTAACTCCACTCAGCCTTAACTTGGTATTCTTTGTGTCATCTAAATGGTCTTTTCTCATTTGCTTGTTTTTTGTGGCTTGTTTAAGTACTTCTTCAGAATTTACCATTTTGTTCTTAATTTCAGAATTCTGCCTTTATGTTGGTCATTTCTTCAATTTATGAATTTTGTAGTTTATTTCAGGTATTTCTGTCTGGCATCTTTTTGAGAATTTCCTTGGTGAATATGTTGTTCATGTTTTGAATTATTTGAATTATTTTTTTACTTGTTTCCCCAAATTCACCTGGTAATACTGAATGATATTTCCATGACCTTTCAGTTCATTTCATCTTTGAACTTATCTGGTTTATACATCTTTTGTATAGCCTTTATAAACAGTATCACTACCTGGTATTTGCTTTACTCTCCATTTCCATGACCTTTCAGTTCATTTCATCTTTGAACTTATCTGGTTTATACATCTTTTGTATAGCCTTTATAAACAGTATCACTACCTGGTATTTGCTTTACTCTCCATTTGTGCCTCCTTGCTCTGCCTTAAGTAAGTTAAGAGAACTCGAGGGTCTTCGTTGCTTTGCTTTCCCATGATCCTGTGTGTGTGTATATCTGATTCTCCACTCACCTTGTTTTGATACAGTAGTTTGAGGTCTGGTAGAACAGGAAGAGCTTGTAGTTTATATGAAAACTTTGGGTAAGATACTGCCTCGTTGTGTATTTGCAGCTTTGTATGTCCAGGGATAGCATTTATTCCTTCTATTTAATTTAAATGACGGACTCTGTCCCTGTGTTTTGCAGAATGAATTACTTCTGGTTATAACAGACCCAATCATATATTACTTACATGTAATAGACTTTGCATTCACACTTTCACCTTTTTATGTATCCTGTATGCAGACTACATTTATTGTCTCATTTATGAGAAAGTGAAGGGGAGGAAACAGAGAAGTTCCTTCTGGCCACTTAGAATCCTTGAAAAGTTATTTTGCCTCCAAATATAATTAATTCAGACATGCTATCTCATGTATATTTTGTAACAGATTATTCTCAAACAATAGCCATAAGATAATGCAAGTTGAAAAGAAAATCGTTTCTTAAACATTTTAGGTGATGACTGATAGGCCACAAAGCCATGGTGTTGCCTCTATTTCTATGTAATAAAATACATGAAACTGCTTATTTGTATGTTTCAAAGAATGAATCAAGCTGGATCTAATAAAGGATTTTACATGATGATATTTTCAAATTCAACTCAAATTCTAACTAATTTTATTCAAGGTAATCCCAAATTAATGAAATGTAATACACATGCATCTTTGTAAGCTTCCCTGAATTTAAAAGACGCAAAGACTAACGATGTCTATCATTTAGGTGATGTTGCTTGATCAAGGAACTACCTTAGAGAGAATGTCATCACCTTATTTATTATTGATTAAAAAGGTATTACATTTGATGAAACTGAGTCTGATTACGTCAAACTGTGTGGCCAGCTGATTTGGGAATGAATTCTAAAATGCTCAGCAATCTCAAATCTTAAGAATGTAAGCAAAATATAAGTCACTTATTTTGTATTAATTTTTTAATCTTTATGACTTATCAATCTCACTGAAAAGAAAAATAATCCAAAGTGAGGCCAAACCAATTCTCCAAAATCTACCAGTAAATTTGCATGTTTAAACATTGACTAAAGAACAAGCTCCTGGGTAAATATGCACCATAGTGCTATTCAGTTTCATAGGTTGGTTAATACTAAACAAATGTATATTGCAAACTGTGTCTTATTACAAGGTTGTTTTTTCAGGTTTCGTGGGTCAGGGTTAAAACTTGCTCCTTTGCAGTTTTACAATAGTGCTAATCAATAATATCACAAATGAAACAAAGGTTTAATAAACAGTAACAATACATTTTTTAGGCAAAAGATTTTGAAGCTAGTTTAATTCATAATCAGTATTGCAAATGTCACATCACTCTTGTAAATGAACATTAATGAAATGCTTTATGTTTATAATGCTTAAGTCATTATTATCTCCTTTAACCCACATAGTAACCTTATATAAGTTTTTATTAGAGTCAATTTTAAAGAGAAAACTAGGTTCCAGAATATTCATGTGGGATTTTATCTACTGCTTCAACAAAGCTCCTCACTGAGTCTAAGGCATCCAGTCAGTTAGAACAAAACACAGCCACACGAAGCACTGACATTCAAAACAATCTTTTAAGTACACATATATAACAAATATATAATATTTAGTATGTTGTGACACTCCTCTGAATGCTGCTGAAATATCAGCTTAGTTCTTTATCACAGAAGTATGAGGAAGGCATTATTATTATTATTTACTTTTGCAAATGAGGAAACTGAGTGTAATCAGAAATGGCAACAATTTCCTCAAAGTCAGACAGTGACAGGAATCAGATTTAAGTCTAGGCTGTCAGAATCCAGAATTTCTACTGTATGACCCATGCAGGGTAAATAAGACCCACTGTGTGCTCTTGAGGACTTGAAGGTCTGGAAGAGCAGACATGTAAACAGTACATTGCTGTCCAGCATGTGAGCACCACAGCAAGTGTAGGGGGCAGAGGCAGTGCAGAGGAAAGAATGATGGGGTACACATTGTCCAACCTCTCTCAGCAAGTACATAACAAGGTGGGGGTCAGATCCAAACCGTTGTATTTGGTTTCTTGAGTTAGTGCACTCTGCATTTCATTGGGTGACCCATATTTGATAGAGTGTGAAATCACAGTGAGAAAGTAATAATGAACTTACAGGATCATGTGAACTAAAGGATAAAAGCTGAACTTCTCTGAACAGGAAAGAAAGTATTGTTTCCTGATGTATATAAATGTGACTATAAATATACATGGCGTGATCTAACACTACAGTGAGTGTTTAACCTTTAAACAATTTATTGCACTAAAAGACACATTGGCATTAATCCCCTCAATATACTCCCCTTTTCAAACACATCCCAGTCTTTGCCAGTTCTAGAAGTCCTCACATGAGCGTCTTTAGCCACATGTTGTGGCTGCTTTGATGTCCTGAATTAATTCAAAATATTTATTTCATGGACATTTTTATTTTGGGGAAGAGCCAGAAGTTGCACAGTGCCAGATTCAGCTAATAAGGTGGATGAGGGCACAGTATAATATTTTCACAAGACTGCCTTTCTGTTAGACAGTGCTTGGCAGCAGCATTTACCATATTTTTTCAATCACACCTTACAAAGACATTCCATGAAGAGAACTTACAGAACTGCTTCAATATGTGGCAAGAACAATAAGATAAGTGTGTTTGAAGCAAGGGGAAATATTTTGTGAGGAATTAATGGAAATGTGCCTTCTATTACAGTATTTTTTTAAAAAATTAAACATTCACCTTATTTTTTCAATCACATCTTGCACAGATCTCTGCATATATATATATATATATATATATATATATATATAAACACATTGCATACAATTCAATACATTAGTATATATTGACAGAATTGTTGTGTATAAACTCAACTGCAAAGCTCCACAACTACTGTAAGGCATCTGGTCAGCAGGAATAAAACACAGCCAAGTGTTAAGAAGTAGAAAGAAAGCCTAAAGACATGGCAGCCCTGTTAAGCACTGTTCGGTGGGCGTAATAGATGCTCACTGATTGAATGATTGGTTGAATGATTGAATGCAGGAATGTAAAATGAAAAGAGTAAAACCAATTCATTCCAGTATTCATCTTTGAGTTTTGGTGACTATTTTGATGAGTAGAGTGAAATCAAAATATTTACAAATGAGATTTTATGAAAACTTAGAAGTTTATATCCAACATATTTCTGTGAACAACCACTGTGCCATTTCTTTGACCACTATTTTAAGTATAGTTACCACTTTTACACATTGCTGAGTTTTTTAATCCAAACAGTGGAAAAAAGGAAATAAAAAGTTTGATTAGTTTGAAATGCAGTTATGATTGTAGCATATTGCAGGATTATGAAATTTCATGTTTTATTAAAATAGTGCTCAGCACATTGTAGGTCTGCGGTGTGAATTTTATTTTCTACTCTTTATGGTCTTGTTGTTACCCTAGGAATTGGATACTATTTTTTAAGTGAGAAAATAAAGACTCAGAGAGTTTCCTGACTCGGTGATACAGAGCTAGTAATTCATGGAATCAGACTTTAAACCTGTATCTTCAGAGACAAATCCAAATCCAGAGCTGAGTGTCAGCATTAGAAGACAAGACTGTTATCTTAGTTACTTTGGTCTCATTGCTGAAACAAAATGCTCCACAACCAGAGTTTAAAGTGGAAAGATTTATTTAACTCACAGACTATAGTGGTTTCAGTGTATAATCAGCCAACTCCAAGGCAGGGTGGCACGTGGCAGACAGGCATCTCAGAGGAGAAACAGTTTATGGTAGGTAGAAGGTAGCAAAGCAAGCAATCAAGGGACAAGACAACCCTTTTTCTGTCCTTATATTGAATCCAGGTTACAGGGATTAGGACAATGCCAAGCAAGTCAGTGGACCGATTTAGTCATCGACCACCCTTAATCCTACCACTCTTATTCTAGCATTGCACCATGAATCAGTCACACCCTTTAGATTCAGCTACCTTTTAAAAAGCCCCACCTATGACTGCATGAGGCTTTCGAGGGGACCTCTAGACACAAACCATAACAAATGTTTTCCATCATTCCACTCCTTGGAGTATTGGAAGCTACCTGCGTAGCTGAGAAGGGATAAATGCAGCACTTCAAAGACAAAAGCAGTGAAGCATATATAGCTCAGGCTTCTGCAGAAAAATCTCATGCTAACAGTCTAAGGAGAACTTCAAAGGAAATGATATCCACTTTTGAAAGAGAGAAAAATATAAATTAAATTATTTGCATCACTATGCTTTTTTTATGCATATGTAAAAAAACCAGATCACCCACCCTAAGAAAGTGTGTGTTAGTCCCAATTGTTACCACACACATATAGTTGCTTACAAAGTAAGACATTAATGTTACTAGATTAATTTTTTATATAATTTACTTAAGCATCAGTCTTTACTTAGGTGTATTTTCAAATAATTAGGAAAATTTTAATATGTTGAACTTTAGAATCTTAAAAAAGTCTTCAAATGCTAAGAAGGAAGAGAGTCATAATTTCTATAGTTATATATTCACTTCCTATAAGACTTGTAATTAGCTCATTTTTAATAAGTGCTGTATTACTTTACAATTACTTTATGATGGTGCAAAAATTATGCCCAGTCAATGGAAATCAGACTTTGAATTCTGATCTTTTCCTCAGTGAGCAGTATAGTGTACCCTCATGAAGTCAAAGTTCAGAATTCACAGCCCCAGTCATCCATAGATTTTTTCTTAGAATTTGACAAATAATTATTCAAGGAAACCCCCACAATTTCATGGAAACTGCAAATATCCTCCACAACTGATATTTTGGCAGGAGGTTTGCAAGTAGCCAATTCAAGAGCATAATTCATTTCTTTCTGCTGCTGATTGACTGCTGTCCTGTAACACTTCTCTGTTAGGTACACCAGCATTCCTGCATCCTAGCCGGTTGCTGTACTGCATGTAGTTATCTCCAGTGTTCTTGGTTTTGTTCTTCTTAAAGCCCTAAGATACCTAAGATGCACTAAAATGCCCTGCACCTTCTGAGGCTTTATTAATACTGTGCTTTATTAAATTACATATCTGTGGGAGACACAGTACATTTAGGGTTTAAACTATAAAACTAGGCATTTATAGGCATTTTTCTAACCATATCTGAAATTCACAGTTTTTTCACAATTTTTGGGTGCTTTAGCAATGTAACCTCTGTGAACTTCGGGGGCCCACTGTATGTGGTCCAACCCTCTCGCACAACACCCAACTGGAGGTTAAAGTAAGTGTTCTGAGCATGTTTAAGGTAGGAAAGACTAAGCCATGTTTGGTAGGTTCAGTGTATTGAATGCATATTCATCCTACTATAGGTTTAGGGCACAATTATCACAAGTAGAAGGGCATCTGTTACTTATGAATCTAAACTTTTCTATTTTTAGCCAAACTTATAGTACAATAACACTGATGTTCCAAACACAGAAGAGAGACCCAAGCCTACACCACACTCTTTCTAAGGATGTCCAGCAGGGAAGAATTAATGCATGCTATGCAAGTGGTGCTTACTATTTACAGTAAGCTTTATCATCACAATTTCTCACAAAGCCTATTGTTTTGAAATATCTGAAAGCTTGAGCTTTATGTGGCACTGGTATGCTTGATTTTGTGCTTGAAATTCATTTCAGTTGAATAAAGAACATGGTATCCAGTGACCCCTATGAGCCTTCTGGTGGCCTCTCCACTGACCTTTCAGAAACACCTAGCAACCAAAAACACCTCTTGCCACCTGGCTTTGCTGGTGTCCTCTCTGCTGGCAGACATCTTCCTTTTCCTGTGTCAGCTCCTACTTACTCTTTCAGCACATTGAAAACCTAGCTTATATTCTAGAAAGTCCTCCCCGTTTGTTTCAAACCAAATTAGTACCATAGTTTTCCTGCCCCACAGATCTTATGGGCATTTCATGTACCATGCTATCTCATGACCTATTTGAGTCATGGTTCACTTGAGAGACAAGGTCTTGAGTGCAATACTGAGATGAGTTTTATCATCTCTCTTGCTTTAGCCCCTGGCCATAAAATTGGATGTACATAGGTGTTCAGTAGTATATACTGGATGAATCAGGGAGAGTGATCCTTTATTATGCCACAGTGGAAATTGATTGTCTTGTAGTATTACAAAAGATATTGATTTCCATTTTTTTCAGCAATATTTTGAGACTTACTTTTTGCAGACGGGGAAAAACAATTTATCCCTTCAGGAAAAAAGATTTGATACATGTAATTTTATCTAAATTCCAAATATTTCATAAGTGCCCATTCAGAATCAAAGATTTTTGTTAGGAATGTGATTGTTTGCTGATTGAGCAAAATTCTAACAGAAATTTCACTAGTGACTGATACTGGGATTAATAATTATTAAAAAAAAACCTAAGAGAGGTCTGTTTCTGCTACTTTTGTTTTGAGCTATCTTTATTGTCTTTCTGAAAACAGAAATTATCTATAATGTTTAAAAGTTAGCCAGCAAATATAGGTGAGAAAAAAGTCCATATTTCTAATTCTGAAAATAGCTACTGTTAATATTTTGATATATCTTATTTCAGGTATTTCCCTTTGTATATTTTTTCTGCATAAATTTTAAAACAACATAGAAATCTTAATATTAGACTGATAATAAGCCTTCCATGGCTTTCCTTTATCTTTATTGTTCTTTGTACACATGATTTGTAATTATTGCTTAATATTCCAGTAAGGCAGGTGTCTCTAAAGGATCTAATGGGTTCTTGCATAGCACAGGCATTCACTTTGCCCTTTCACAGTTGGGTCTGTGCATGAGGAAAGACTGCATTTTAATACAGGTCCGGGTCCATCAATTAGTTTGATTATGAGAATGCCTTTTATTGCCAACTCGTGTATAAATTCTAAAGCAAGGTTTTGGATACACAGATTGGCTCAGGGAAAACCTTTAATAAAGACTTTAGTTCGACTTTTTATTGTACCTTCTATGAGCCAGACATGGTCTAATATTAATCAAGGTAAATAAATAAAACAGATTGTTTATAACTAATGTAAATTGGCTATCTAGACATACTTTGAATCCATTCCCAAGCCTAAATATACCAAGTGCCTGAATGTCCCCCATCTGCTGTTGTTCCATTGAATTGCATTGACATGTTTTTTTTCCTGAATCAGCTTTTCTATATTTAAAGAAAGACTAGTGTTACCAATTTTATTCCCAGCCCTCCAAGAATTATAATTCCTACCTAAGGCAGGCAATAAGCACAAAAAGCTAATGTTATTCTGACTGGGCACTGCCAACTCCTGCAGCAAAAAACAAGCACACTGGTCAAGAGGCATCCCAGGGAAGGACTGTGATTACACTGTGACTCTCCCCTGATGCTGTGTGGAGCCCAAAGATAGAAATGAGCTCCCTGTGATTGCTTAATATTCCAGGAAGGCAGCTATCATTGAAGGATCTGATGGCTCCTTGCCCAGAGCATAGGCACTCTCTTTACCCTTTCACAATTGACTCTCCTTAGCAACCCATCCTCTCCTTTAATGAGAAGTTATCAAGTCCACCAAAATCCTTCCACCAAAAAGTGAATTAGGAAAAATACCAATGATACTACTTTTTTTTTATCTCCACTCAGACTCATTTGAAGAATTCTTTCTAGTGGGTATGCATTTCTAATTTCAACATTCTGGACGGAATACTAAGAAACTCAGCCCAAGCAGATCTCTGGTCAGAGGGGCTATGGATTCTTTCACAACAGAGCTGTGTTATCAGCGTTCAGGACAGGCCTTTCCTCTTGAAAGTCTCAGTCTAGCCTTTCAATAACAGCCTATTGATTTACAGTTTGAGAAACTGTTGAGAGTCTAAATTCAAGCCAAGTGGCACAGGTTTGCAAATTCAATCAATAATGAAATTACAAAAGCAAAATTGTTCTGTTTGGAACAGCAGAACAATTAAAGGAAAAGGATGAGTGGGACTAAGAAGAAAGCAAGAGAAATTAATATATAGTGTCTCATTAACAATGTCATTTTTCAACCACCAATTGCCATTAATTAGAAAGGTAATTGGCTCAACTCAGCACTGTATTAGTATTGTATTCAATATGGAGAACTGAAATTGGCAAGGTAATTTAATTGTTTGTGAAGTATTGCTATAATTATCAGTAATTTATACATCACTTGGCTATGCTACTTTCTCCTGTGGGCATTCTAAAAGCTAAGGATCACTCTTTAAAGCAAGCTTTTAAAACCTCTAATGTAACATTTAAAATTTCAGTACATTCATTATTATCACTCATAAATTTCACAAGAGTTATCCTTCACAATAGATCGTTTAGATAGAAGCCTGAAATGAATTTGTGATACTTTTTACCCTAATATTTTAAAGTAGGATCAAGAAATGAAATGGACTAGAAAAATCTGTTTCAAAGGGTAAATAAAGGCAGAAACAGAAATATCAACATCTTGGGCCATTGCTTCATCCTCCTCGTCCTGCTCATCCTCCTCTTCGTCCTCCTCCTCGTCCTCCTCGTCCTCCTCCTCGTCCTCCTTGTCCTCCTCATCCTCCTCGTCCACCTCGTCCTCCTCCTCCTCATCCTCCTTGTCTTCCTTGTCCTTCTCGTCCTTCTCTTCCTCTTCCTCCTCCTCCTCCTCGTCCTCCTCCTCATCCTCCTCCTCCTCCTCCTCCTCATTATCCTTGTCCTCCTCCTCCTTGTCCTCGTCCTCCTCCTCGTCGTCCTCCTCGTCCTCCTCCTCATCCTCCTTCTTCCTCCACGTCCTCCTCGTCCTCCTCGTCCTCCTCATCCTTGTCCTCCTTGTCCTCTTCATCCTTCTTGTCCTGCTCATCCTCGTCCTCCTCGTCCTCCTCCTCCCACTCTTCCTCCTCTTCCTTCTCTTCCTCCTCTTCTTCTTCCTTTTGGTTAGTTTATGTTAACTGCAATTTTCTATTTAGGTCTGCGGCAAAGTCAATAGATTTGTCAAGCTGCACCAAACTTCTTTGCTCATTTTGCAACATAATCATTGGCTATTCCAGTATTTCCAAAATTTTCCACTGTATAAGTGGAGAGGTGGCTTAGGTTGAATCAAAGACGGTGATGGCATCCATTTCCTCAGAAGTCAGGGTCATCACATTCCCCTGGGACAGACAGGCTTTTATGATGTCTCTGGGGACTTGAGAAGCCCTTTGGGGCCTAATACTCAGGAGGGTGACATACAGCATAAGGGAAGGTGGGTCTTCCTCTTCCGTGCTTCCATCTCTCTCTCTCTCTGTCTCTCTCTCTCTCGCCAGCACGGCTTGTGGCTTGCGGCTTGTGGCTTGCAGCCGCCATGAACTGTAGCCCTGTCACCCCACTCCTGGTACCAAATTCTGTCTTGGTTACTTTTCGCTCGTTGCTGAGACAAAATACCTGGCGCCCAAAATTAGGAAAGGAAAGGTTTATTCTTACAGTTTCTCAGGAGTTTCAGTCCATAAAGTTGGCTTCAAGGCAGCATGCGGTGACGGGGCTACAGTTCATGGCGGCTGCAAGCTGCAAGCCACAAGCCACAAGCCGTGCTGGGGAGAGAGAGAGAGAGAGAGAGACAGAAGCACAGAAGAGGAAGACCCACCTTCCCTTATGCTGTATGTCAGCTCCACCCCTGGGCCGGCACAGCGCTCACATTGTCAATCAACAAACCAATAACAAACCAATAACTCAGCCCCATCAAAATTATATGAGGACTTGGGGGTACACTGCGTTACCACCCAATACAGGTTGCAAATATAGAATTTGAAGTATCTCAAATTTTGCTACTCAAATAGTCATCTTAGTGTATGTATGTTCAGAGTTTATTTTAAAAGCAGAGTGTTGGTGGTGTATGCTTGTAATCTCATTGCTCCAGGAGGCTGAAGCAGATGAATCGCAAGTTCAAGCCCAGCCTAGGCAATGCAGTGACTTAGCAAGAGAGAACAAAACAAAAAAATGGCTGGGGATGTAGCTCAGTGCAAAGACCCTAAGTTCAATTCCCATATTAAAATAGAAAAAGGAAAAGAAAAAGATGAAAATATCATAGATTCATTGCTGGCTTCTTATTAAGCAGATATTTTGTGGTAAAGAAAGACAATGCAGTTCATGAAACATGAGTGAGTACAATTTAGATAAAGTACCGAAATTTTGAATGGCAAATGGAAACATTGAAAGTTCATTGAAATTTAGGAATCCTATTTTAGATTTTTTTAAAATTTGAATTACTTTTTGCCTCAAAAAAAAAAAAAATAACAAGTGACCTAAGCTTCCATGGACATCTGAAAGATTCTGCTAACATGGAATTAGAAAATTATTAAACTTGACTTCTCTGTCTTGAGTTTGATATGTGGCTTTTTTTTGAGGGTGTTAATTTTTAACTTTATCTTCTTTCATTCCTTATTTTTTATCCTGTAAGTTGAAGTTGAATAATTGCAGGATAATGAAAAAAGATACCCATAGTAGACTTAAGAGTTCACCACTCTGTAGTGTTGCATAGAAAACAGCACACAAGTATATGTATAAATACTCATCTCATCTTTGGGACAACATAAACCTATGCCATTTGGATAATCTAGGAGTATTTCCCTAAAATGTCCCTATGGATTTGTTTTTCTTTGCTGCAAAAATCAATGTTTAAAAAGAGATAAAATGAGAAATCTGAAATAACAATGCTGCAATATAAAAAAATAACAATTTTTTAAATACTCTATGCCTAGAACCAAAAGGCACAGGGTAAATTCTATATTTAAAAAAGTAATCAAAATGTTATTCAGGCAAAATCTAATGGCAGTTTTTCATCTTACGTGTTTTAGGGAAAACTTGGTAGGTCAGACAGATATTTACCTGTAATGCTGTAAAAATAATTGGATTAATGTTAAATACTGTCCATATTTGGAAGCCTTAATATTGGTTGTAAGATATGAACAGAGATGAGATCTTGAAATATAAGGTCCTTGAGGAAAAAACAGTCTAACTACAAACCAGTACCTTAGTTGTTTGAAATTGTTTAAATTTGCCAAATAAATTTTCATGTGTGTATATTTACTTTATGAGGTTTATGTTTTACTTTACTGGCTGTTGAGTTTATGAATATAAGAGCTAAAAGTGATTAAAAAGACAGAATGAGGCATAATAAATACATTATAGTAAAGAAGAGTTTAAAACAAATAGAAGCAAGAAAAATGGTAGATAAGGTAAAGGGGAGAGAAAGTAAGTACAAAAACAAAAGCAGTACAAAATTATTAAAAATTAAATAATTTAGTTTCTTAGTAACTACTGTTTCCAAATGTCATCTTTCAGTTTGGCTATAATCAGATGCTTTTTCTGAATATTATTTTGTCCAACAACTAAAATTAGAAATTTGGTTACAGTCGAGAGGAGAACAAGAGATTGTCTTTCCCAGTACCACTGCCAAGTGCCATGATGGTGTCACTAAAGTTTTTTTTGTAATGTCTACTAATTTTAACTGGATATAGCTGCAGTTTTCTTTTTGAGGAGATCATTGAAGGTAGAATTTTTAAACAGGTTGATCACTAATTTTAAATATGGTTGATAAAATTCTAATTGAATACATGCACTCTAAATCACTTTCTTTTGAGTCAACAGTTTTGAACTTTTAATAGATAGCATTATATTTTGGTGTGCATTTTAATGTATTATTTAAGGACAATAGCCAGAGACCAATGGAAGAGTGCTGAAATAGATGTTACCACTATATAATCTATCCTCCTCTATGTGAAAAGTATTTTATTGCAAGGTTTTTGTTTCTATAAAAATGATCACATAAAATTCATAGCATATACTGTGCGTTCGTGAAAGTGATAAAAAGAAATAGCAATACAAGGAAAAGAATCCAGTTCCTGTTGACCTCAATTTAAATTCTCTGCCTTTCCTTCTACCATCATTTACAGACAGGCAAATATCACCAAATCCAAACTATCAGTCGACCACCTCACAACCCTCTTGTCTGTATCTCTACCTGCACCCCACCTTCTCTTCTGCATCCAGTCCCCGATGATTTTATCTTCTAGGAAACTTTTAAAGGATCCTCATCACTGAAACTCTGAAGCCCTAAGACTTCATACCTTTTTGATCTGGTTTTTCCATTGCATTGCCTCTGTTTTGCTTCAGAAAGTTTTTGCTGCTGCCAGGATGATTTTCTCACTTGTCAGAATATGCTTTCAGTGTGTCTACATTTTCCATCCAGAATGCCTTTCCTTTTTTTCTCTGCCTGTGGGACTCTCATGTGAACACCCAAGGCCTTTCTCAAGGCTCATAAACTCCCTGATTCCTTCTTGGATGGCCTCAGCCCCTAGGGATTCTTCATGTGCTGAAGTCCTGGGACAAACTTTGCATTTATGCTGTCATTAATTATGTTATAGCCTGGAAGCCAAATTTCTCTTCAAGCAGACGTATTTCACTCCTCCGCCCTCACCCCTATACACACACAGACCAAGTCTTATACACCTTCTCATGGTGGCACTTAATTGAACTTTTAATGAACAATCAGTTAAGGTGTTTGTTATCACATTGCCCAGACTGGCTTCATTATTCACTACCTGAATACTTTTCATTTTATTCATTTTTTAAAGGTTGTTTGCATTTTGCCTGTTACCTCTTTCTACACTTACACTTGAGCCAGATCAGAACCTGACTGTATACAACGTATTTAAAAATCAAAGGGACAGGAATCTATTATTCAATATATGTAAATTTACGTTATAGTATGCTTTTTAAAAATATTTGGGACTTAAATTATTACATTTAAGTCTCTGTTTTCCTTATAAAAGCAAAGCTTCTGTGAGCTTTGTCAAGACTAGACCACACATTTCTTCATTAATTTTGGCCATGTCCAAACATTTCCAGTGATCTGAGAGCAAAAAACATCTATTAATAAACCAGTACTTTAATTATTTGAATTCATTTAATTTTTGTCAAATTAGACTTCATGTATGTATGTTTCATTTTAAAGTCAGTGCTAGAAAAATTTTATCTAAGCATTGTGCTATGTAAAATAGGTTCAAAAGAAACATAAGGCCCTCCCAGAAATCTTTTATGTGTGTGCTTAATTTTAATCTAAGATGCTAATTTGCTACCATTATTCATTATATTTGAAGATCAGAATTACAATGGAGCTGAGGCTTGATGTCTTAAGCAAGGCAGAGCATTTATTTGAGTATTTGCACATTTATTTCTATATTATTTAATATGAAAACATCATAATATAAAATTTCACATATTGGAATACATTCATTCTTGTTCAGTTGACCCAGTATAAAGTGGAATTTTGCAAGAACAGAAGCATTTAATTTTCTAACAATCATTTTGGGTCTTTGCTTAATCTCATGCTCATTTATAAATTGCAAATAGAATGAAATTTTAAATTGGAATGATCACACTTAAATGTTGGAAGCAGTAATTTGAAAAGGAATGTTTTAGATTTCCCTGAAATTAAAGTTAGCGCATTTGTTACTACCATTTTCCCCACAGACCATAGTAATTCTCACCTGAGAAGAGACAAAGCCATAAACTCTAAAAAGTAGAGAACAAACCAAAAGAAAAATAAAAGTAAATGTACCATCCTAAAGTTAATAGGCCAAATGGGCAAATTTGAAAAGGGAAAGAGAAATGGATAACCAGACACTGTTTAATGTTTAAAGTATTGCATCAACATAAAAATTTCTTAATCAAAGAACAATGTTTATTTTTTTAATGTAAATAAGAATTGACACAACTGCTGTAATCTAGCAGTGATTCTAATTCATTATCAGATTCTTCCTTTCTGTCTTAAATGCTTAACGGGCAAAGAAACCTTACTTCTAGATTGATTTCTAACCTGTGTTCATATTCTCACTTTCAGAATAATGTCTAGTTGATAGATTTTCACAGCAGATTAAATTATTTCCTAACACATTTTTAGCTCTTCCTTTGCTATGTGGAGAGTTAAGTCAATTTTTTGCAAGGGGAAAAAAATGTCCATTTAGAAACTCTTTACAATACATCAAACAGCCTTTTGTGTGCTGCATATACTGCTTTAGAGTGGCAACAATGGCTGACAGTGGCCTATGATTTCCTGCTTCCCAACACCTTGAATAAACTAGTACCATTTGGAAATGTCTGTCATTCTGTAAAACTTCCTTTTGGCAGGTCAACAATTCAAAAATAAATTACTGTTTCAAATTATAACTAGTATTTTCCATGCATTCTGATCATAATACTTAATCAAACAATCTGACCCCATAACTATTATTACTTTGATTTACTTCACAAGTAACTGTTTTACTTTGACTTAAATGCATAAAGTTTCTGAAAAAACTAATATTTCTAGATCCACTCATCAACGAACCTATAGAATTTTCATGAGGAAGGACAACAAAAGTAAAACTTTCAGTAAGTATTTTGTGGTATAACAGCCAAAATTCTAAAAGCAAATAGAAATTTGTGTAACATGTTTAACCCCAATGTACAACAGTAAACTGAGCTAGTGTCTCTCTCTCTGTCTTTTTTTTTTTAAAGCTGACGCAAGTTGCACAGAGGGAGGTGTTGGGGTAAGGTGATAATGTTGATTGGCTTGTCACATTCACTCCCACTGGTCTTTAAATCACAATCTAGATCTCCAAAACTTCAAAAAAGTCAACTGTGTAACAGGGGTCTACCATTCCAAACAAGTCAGGAAAGACTGCACAGGCCTGGATAAATAATTAAGGTACAACTGCTTTTACCTAAACGTTTCCAGTATTACAGTAGTGTTTTCATTCTCCTTTTCATTGTGCTGATTGTTCATTCATTAAAAATTAAAATGTTTGAAAATACTACTTCAGTAATTTTTTTTCTCATTTTGGAAAATATTAACTCAGCATAATGCCAAACATTGAAATTATTTACCCAGATCCTAATTGGAGCTTTCTTTCACTGATATGCTTTGATATCACTTTGAGATTTGAGCATAAAATTAGGACAGTGGATAATGGGGAAAGGAAACATTGCAAAAAAGGCAGGTAACGAGTGTTGATGTCATCTTAATACTCACTAAATGTAATAAAGAATTGACATAATTTGCCTTAGGAGAAAAATATAAAATTATAAAAGTACGGTCTTAATGTTACATCATTAAAGGTGTTTCTGGGTCTTAAAAACAAAATAGGGTTGGGGATGTGATCAGTGGCACAGTGTCTGCCTTGCAAGCGCAAGGTTGAGTTTGATTCCTGATACCAAAAAAGTTAGTAAAATATAAATAAAAATAAGAAGTCCACAAAATTTAGTCAAAGAAAAAATATCACATGCATGCAGCAGATACGAATGGCTAATGGTTTGTACTGCATTCTTACTAAGGAAAAAGAGAATTATCTTTTTTTTTTTTTTTTTTTTTTTTTTTTTGCGGCACCGGGGATTGAACTCACAACCTCGCGCCTGCCAGGGCAGGTGCTTAAGGCACTGAGCCAAACTCCCGGCCCTGGTTTTTTGAGGCAGGGTCGCACTATGTAGCTCAGGCCGGCCTTGTGCTCGCGTTATCTTTTCTTAATTTGACAGTTTTAAAGGAGAATTTTTAGAGCAAAGTTATTAGAAGAAATTGAAGATTTCAATGGAGTACAAACATAGCTTTAAGAGGTTGGAATCAATTATTTAGAATGGAGCTATTCTCTTCAAATTTATTAATCAGACAAGAGAATTTCCAGTGGATTTAAATATCCTTATATTTTGAACAAATCCAAGAATATATGGTGATGAACTATTAAAAGCCTCTATTATAGCAAAGTTGAAAGTTTTATAATCAGTGGAAAAATGTTTGAACTGAAGAAATATGTCATATTCATGAAATTGGATTACAAAGAAATTCTATTTTTGACAAAACGAAGAAATTAAAGTGTGTTTTCTTAAAAAAAAAAATTGCCCTTTATTTTATAGTTCAGGATCCTCCAGTTCCAGTATATATTTAGGTAATATCCTGGGACATTTCTTGATAGCACTTATGTTTGCACTTCCAAGAAATGCATTAGCAACATCAAAGTTTTGAAAAATGTATTTTTGATAGCTAAATTTTACAGAGTTTTCTTTAATCGTGTTATATAATATATGGCTACTGAAATGATTTTTTTAATATATGAGTTTCTGTAAGGAAAATAACAATAATTTATTTTCAAAAGAAGAAGAAACAAGTACTTGTGGGTGGCCCTGTATCTGGAATATAGAATGTGGACAATTTAGAATTTACTGCACCCACAATTCACGTCAGGTTATTAAATATCAGGTGTTAAAATGTACAGCATAAAGGGCCCACTATGATAATATCATGTGTGCTACACATCCCTGTGCATTCTGTATACTAACTACTCTGGAAACATGTGAACTAAAATTTACTTGGAATCTTATGTTTAAGACAACTGGAGAATCTGTATCTTCTAAGAACAAAGTTAAGCAGGCTGTAAGGAAAAAAAGCATATCCAGATTTTATGAACAGTCCCTTATGCTTTGTCAAGTAACTGCTTTAATTCTTATATTAGCATTAGCAAAAGGAGAAAACCTCAACATAGTGCTATTTATTGGAACTTTTCTAGTTCTTCTCATATGTTATTTCTAAGATATGCCTGAGTAAAGCAACGGAAACGCTAAACTATTTGCATCAACAATGGGAAATGGTCAAGCAATTATGGTTATTTTGCTTTTGTTAGATCCTTTTCTGAGCGGTTCCTCAGGCTGAATGTCTGTGGAAGTTAATTTTTGAGATACTCATGCCATAGACTAACATATTTACCATCAAAATGTGAAAAGAATGGTATCATTAGGGAAAATTAAGAGAACTGAAGATAAAGGTCACAATAGATTTATTTTATTTCAAAGCTGTATTCATTTATCTGACACTCATTTAAGTCAGTTCCTTGGAGAGAAGATAATTGGGCCTTTTGAAATTGTGTGGCCAGTTACTGTTTGCTGGCTCAACCAGAGGGGAAATGCCATGTGAGGCTGTTTGCTCTACTGACCTGGATTTCAGAGTAGAGTGGGCTGGCAGGGAGGACCAGACCATCAATGATTGTGGGAAGTCTACTCTGATAATGTCAGGTCCCATTCCACTTTCACTTATCAGATAAAATAAATGTTTGCAGTACCCATGAAAGGTCACAACTTCTTGACTCAAGGACAGCTTTGTTAACCAGAATTGATGTCTCTTAAATTGAACTACAGATGTAAAATTTGAGATCTCTACTGTTTTGAGAATCTTGCATTGTGAGCTTCTTAACTAATCATTTAAAGAACGAGACATTAAAGTGTTTAATAACTAGGATTTCTACATAAAGAATCAGTTACTTAGAATAGTTAAATATTTCTCAGTAAGCAACAAGAAACCAGAAATCTTCTAATGTGATAGTAGTCTAAATACTTCTATCTTAAGGTTTGTTTGTGTCTCCATGAATAAGTGAGTTAAACTAATGCTGTTCACCATTGCACTGGAACATCCTGTCTTTGTCTGTTGTAAGACTTCTTCATGTCACAAAGAAACTGAACTTCAATGGGGAGAAAAGTTGAACTACAAAAAATTCTGTCAAACCAAATATGATGTTTCTCTTAGAAGCGTTTTGAACATTCTTTGTGCAACATGGCCATTCTTTCTGCTGGTAAACAGAGAGAAATATTTAAATTCCTTTTGAAACATGAACTTCTAAAACTATAACAGCAATGCATACCTGTATCTATAATGGAGATCACTTTGGTCTTAGAAGAATATAATGGCAGACACTGTACTAGATGCTCTGGGCATGCAGAATCTACAAATTCAGCAGTATTTTCTTCTGCATAAAGTTTCCTACCTAATGGAAGAGAGAGAGTCATTTGTCAAATAATCAGATGAGTGAAAATGCAAGTACAAGGTGCAACAAGTACTTTGAGGGAAAGGAGGGCATGGTACAAAACAGGTAATCAGGGATTTAGTTTAGAAGTCCGAGTCAGGGAACATCTGTCTGACCACATGGGCTCTAAAGACTTTTTCAGGTTGTCTTACTTATCCTGGGGAGATATTTGGGTTAGGAATGTGGAGAGAAGAGGAATGCTCAACATTCCTGAGGTGGCAGTGAGGACTCTGGGAACAAGAACAGCTATGATTCAATATGGGGCCAGATGTCTGGGTAAAAGTCTGCAGCCTTGCAACACATTAGGACCTTTGATTTTGCTCTAGATGCCATGAGAAAAATCACTGCAAGGCTGTTAGTAATTTAGTCATTTGAAATAACAATGGTCATGGAGACAAAGGTTGGTGAATGTGAAGTAAATATTGAAAGAAGAGTTGATAGGATTCAGTGATAGGTTGGACCTGAGTAGCAGGTAGAGGACAGGAAATGAGAGATGTCAAAGCTGATGGCCAGATTTCTGCAAGGAGCTGCTGGGTGAAGGAGGTGCCACATAAGAGATGAGGATGTGCTGAAGAGTTGAGGCCTGTGAAAACTGTATCTTCAGTCACAGTGTCTGCCAGCATCATTCCTTTTTACCCTACTCGTGCAGAGAATCATTGATTAGTTCAGTAAGTGTTTATCTAGAGAAAAAAAGCAAAGATGTTAATGTACTGTCAAAGTTTGTTTCAAAGGCTGCCTGCTATCCCAGGATGAGCTCCTCGGATACAAGGATTCAGTCTTACTCGTTCTCTGTGACTTTCATAATTCCAAGCTCATGTTTCATTCTCAATATTTATTGACTGAATAGATAAATAAATGCCATCTGTAAAATACTGCTACAGTGGATCATATTCATGTAAATAACCAGCAATTACATTTTAACAGCTATGAAGTAGTTTAAATGGTTCAAGGTGTGTGCTTTCTGCTTCAGGCAATTGATTCTGGCTATTTCATTTCTCATAGGGTTCTAGTGTTTTTTGAAATTGTATTTCTGGCCACTATTCCCTTAAAGTAGATCAGTAATAGAATAGTCACAGCTGGAGATACAAGCTAATGAAAATCTGTTTCAACTTTTTTGAGATCTTCCTTAGAGCTAAAATTAGGACAAGTGGCCGAGATCTCAAACTGCTGTTTCCTAGGAATTACCACCTTAAAAGAGAATGGCATGAATGCTTTATATGAGGTAAAATTAGCATAAAATTAGACCTTTATTTCTGTATTTGTGAAGGGGAAACTATGTTGTTTACAATGTTTTTGAGTGCTTTTAGAACTATAAAGCCCACTTTCAGATGTGTTCAAGGTAAACTAAGAATATGAACTACTAAGTATGTTTGTATGCAGATAAAGACATCAAAACCATTCTGATTATTGGAGAAGGAAAAAAGGATTCAAATTTATTGATGGCCAAACTGTGGCATACATAATTTTGTCTGACCTCTCCCAATACTACTTTTGTGGTAAATGATGTTTACCCTCATTTTGCAGCAGATGGAAAATCAAAAATAAGTTAATTTGGCTAGGATTTATGTCTCATTCAGTTTGTCCTCAAAGCTACAGTTTCTATTCTAAAGGCTTTGGCTCTTTGTAGTACATACATCAATGTAGTGGCAGAGGAAGCCACTTAACCTGTGTCACCATAAGAGCAAATAATTAGTAGAAATCAAAAACATGATTGAGAGAAATAGTTTATTAGTTAGTTAGGATTAAAAATTAAATGGAAGATAAATTTGTTATTTTGGATACAACATGGAGGAATTACCACCTGCATATGTGTCAATAAGATACAGAGATTTAAAAAAAAAAAGATAGTCCTCAACTTACGATGGAGTTACACAGTAATATACTAATTTTTGAAAATGCCATTAAGTTGAAGATTCATTTAATACCCATAATCTGCTGCACTTTCCAGGTTTCCATTACTGTGACAAAATACCTGGGAAAGTCAAGTTGAAGGAAAGGTTAATTTTGGCTCACAGTTTCAGAGGTTTCAGACCATGGTGGCTTGGACCTGTTATTTTGGATCTGTGATAGCAGAGTACATCATGGTGGTAGCACAAGGTGGAGGAGGCCTTTTTACCTCATTTTGGCCAGGAAGCAAAAAGAAAGATAGGCACATCTAGAGTCCCAATATCCCTTTCTAGTGTGTGCCGCCCCCAGGGACCTAACTTCCTTCCACTAGGATTCATCTAATAAAAGTTCACCACCTCTCAACAGTGCCATGAACAAGGGATCAAGTCTTCAACCTTTGAGTAATACTCAAGATACAAACCATAACACCTACCAAACATCATAAATTTATCAATGCAGTACCCTGGGCAGTAGTGTTGTTTACCCTCATGATTGTGCAGCTACCCATTCACTACCATTGCCCAGTATCTTAAGAGAGTATCTACATATCACTAGTTTGGGAAAGATTAAATTTAAACGTATGTCAATTTTGCATCATCATAAAATTAAAACTATTGTAAATTGAGCCATCATAAGTCAGGGACCATACACAAAGAGGACAGTTTAACAAACCGATCTAATACATGACTAATCAAAGTTTTAGAGTAAGTTATCAGGGAAGAAATAATTTTTCAAAATAATAAGCATTTTTCTGGCCCAAAGAAAACAGAAGCCTTCCAATTGCATAAACTTTCCATATGCTGAATAAGATGAATTTTTAAAGCTACTTACATCCAGTTGAATTATGATGAATTTTCAGATAAGAAATAAAATCCTAAAACTCTTCAGAAAATAATGTCATCTTCAAGGAAATGAGAGCCAGGCTTATCAGAACAAGCTAGAAGAAAGAAGTATCTTCTCAACATTCTAAGGGGACATGATTCTGAAGCTAGAATTCAAACAGTCAATGAAGTCTGAAGGCAGAATAAAGACATTCCTGCATGAAACAACTTGAAAATCCATTTAATAAGCATAGACACACTTTGTAAGAGTGATTCTGTGTGGTATTTCAGCACAATGCAAAATGAATTGGAGAAGAAAGATGGAGCAGCATTCAAAAACACTGGCAGCTGAACAAGATTCAGAGACTGGAGAAGGAAACCATTCAGAGAGTAAAGGAGCATGTAGACTTTGCTTTTCAATTTTTGTTAGTACTATATTATAGTTCATTTATTATGTAGTCAAGCACACCACTTGGTTCTTTGGGGAATGCTATTTACATACTCAGAACTCCAAATGTTACTATTGGTCATCTGTGTTTGGAAGCTATCAGTAGACAAACGATGACAGATTTAATTGTTTTACACAACAGGATGAAATGTTACAATTCTCAACTTGCAAACATAATTAATTAAAGTAATTAGGAGAGTGGGGAAGATAGACTAGAAAGGCACATGATGATTCTCTTATCTTTCATAGCTACTAGCCTAGAGTTGATAAACCAGGTAGAGAGGGTTTAGTGAAATTTGAAAATTGAGAATGGCTAACTTTAAATGAAGAATTAAGTACAAAAACTATGATTAGTTCTTCCTACTGGAAACTGATACTGGCAATGTATGCAAGTTGAGGAAATTCTTTGTAAACATTTGAGTTTCTGTTTTTTCTTTTAACTGCTTGTATATCGTTTTAGTTTCTGGTAACTCTTAAGCTTCTCTTGACTTTCGTGTCATATTTAATATACTTAGGCTACATACTGTTGATGAATAAGTTCATTTTATTCCTCTGCTTGAAATACATATATTTTTCCAATTCTGAGAACTGTCTTTTTTCAATTCTGGGAAATTCTTTGCCACTATCATTTTCTATTTTTTCTCTCTCTAGCCTCATAATTCTGTATATTAAAATGACAATTCGACTGTTTGTACTTCTTATTCTTTCCTCCATATCTGTTTATGCCTTCACATTCTATTTTTTATTTCTTTGTCCTATAATTTGACTGATTTTCTTAAGTATTTTAATTTCATAACTCTTTCATTAGCTGATTTTTCATTGTTTCAATAACTTTTTAAAATATTTCTCTTTTGGCTCCTTTACAAAATAAGCTTTTCTTCTTTTACAATGTATGTATTCTAGGGATGCTATTTTATTACGTTTGTTGCATTAATTTAAAAGTCCCTTTTGAACTGCTTCATTACTTGCAACTATCATTTTTTTTTCCTACAAACATTCATGCTAGTGAATTTCCATGTGTGTTTTGTAATTTGGGATTGTGAGCTCATCCCAAGAGTGAACTGGTTTCCACAGGGGTACTGTGATAGCCTTGTGCTGTAGAGACATTCTCATGGGGTAGTTTTATGTTTGTCTGGGAATTTATAGATTTTCAAGTTCTGGAGTAATTTTTTAGGATAGTTTCTCTGCTTAGAATTTTCTTATCAAATGGGTACTGTATATTTCAGAACCACTCCTTTTGAGAGTGATCACATTTCTCACAATATAATTTTTCAACAATGAATGATTATAAAACTAAAAATTTCATTGAAAATAGGTCAACAACATGTAATAGATTCATGGCATTTTTTAAACAAACACACAGCCAGTCCAGCTCTTTGTTTTTTTGTTTTTGTTTTTGTTTTTGTTTGTGGCACCGAGAATCGAACTCACAACCTCGTGCCTGCCAGACAGGCGCTTAAGTCACTGAGCCAAACTCCTGGCCCCAGTCCAGCTCTTTGCATTCTACAGTTGAGGTAAATGAGGTCTAACAAAGTCAGATGACTTGTGCTGAGAGTCAGTGAATTGAAGCAGAGCCTAAAACCTGGATCTCTTTGTCATGAAAATAAATTTTAATTTGGTATCAATAATGACTGATGCAGATTCAAAGGTAGACCTATACTGCCTTTTGTTACTATTAACTTTGGCTTCAGGATCTCAATACCTAGAAAGTGGTTTCCTAATCTTTGATTCTACCCTGGGTTGCATATTGTCACACATTTTGTTGGTTTTAATTTTTTCACACACTATTAAATTAAGGCAGTAATTTTCTTTCTAGTTTTTGCTAGTAGAGGTACTTGGCAGATCTTCTTTTTTCAACAGTTTACATTGGTCTCCCTTTCTTTTAAACTGTGCAGTCTGCTTACAAACACTTAAATCTTCATGATGACTGATGCCACATCTTAAGGTTTTTTTTCCTCCCATAGTAACTAGCAGAGCACCTGCCATGTTCATTATGCATAAGCACTTTATAAAATACCAACTGGGTTAGCAATGATGAGCAATTTTTCATTCTCTCTTCCATTTTTCATTTTTTGTATTGGGTAAAGAAAACATTCATGACATATTTACATAAAATTTTCAGGAGTTTATTTCCTTTCTACAATTTACAAAAAGCATACACAAAGTAGGTAGTCACATTCATTTGTCTAATTTAAAGAAAATTCTAATGATTTATTTGTGTTCTGTTTGCAGAACAGAGTGTTCTGAACATCAACACAAAGTGGAAAAGCCTTAAACCAAAGGTACAGTATATTATTTACACTGAAGGAGCGCGTGTGCGGACAAGAAAGCGCTGACAGGTCAAATGGATCCCATGGAACTGAGAAATGTCAACATTGAACCTGACAATGAAAGCAGCAGTGGAGAAAGTATTCAAGATAGCTACATGGGGATGGGAAACTCAGAAAAGGCCGCCATGAGCAGGTATGGGGTTAAAAATTACCAGGTTCCATAGAAAACTGAGACAAGCTTATGGACATGAAAAACAAGGATCTCGTTGGTTTTTAACAGATAAATTTGAGATAACAGTGACATCGATGTTAACACATCAATTCTCTGATCCTGAAGTACAGTCACAACGTCAGACTTTTGCATGACTAATCTAAAATTGAGGTTACAATGCCATTGTGTCATTATCATGTAGCTACATCAGTTGTATTAGCTTATTACTCTTCTTGCCCTTTGGTTTATTCTTTCTTAGATTCCTCATCCTTTGACTGCTCTTTTGATGCTGCCACATCTCCAGGTTTTTTCACTGTAACAGTGTCCTCTGAGAAAGCTTATTCATAACTATCACGGGATCACCACTGGTCTGCCATATCCTCTGCCTGTAAAACTTCCCTACTGAGTTTCAAATCACTCTATCGAACTTTCTAGTACATATCTTCACTGGACAACTACTCTGTCTGAATTGCCTTATTTCTAAAATCAAACTTGAAATGTCTGATAGTGAGTTCCTATCATTCTTTTCAAAACCACTCTTTCTCGAGTACCTCCATCCTGGTAAGTACTATCAATTTCATTTAACAGCACAATCAAAATAACCATCCTTTTCCCCAACCCACACAGCCAAGGATTGCCTGGATCCATTTGGCTCTACCTTTTTCAATCCACTTTCAAATCCACTTCAAATTCACTTCTCATTATCCATTCTATTGCCATCTTCTATTAGATTTCAGTCTTTCTCACTTGTCTATGAGAACAATCCTGATTTGCCTACCTCTTTTACATGCTGTTCTCTTCTGTCTAATCCTGCACTCTTACAAAACTAGTCTTTTATTATTGCACACTAAATCAAGTCCCATCCTTGAAGAAAATCTTTCCACGACTCCATATAAGGAGTTATGTACATGTTATACTATACATTGCTTGTATAAACCCTTCTTGTCCTGTCACTTATCCTGCTCCTTTTTATAAACCCTTGACTTCACCTCTTCTGTTTCACACACCTGAAATCACCCATTGGTTCCTGCTTTGTCTGTATTGGTGCTTTTCATCTTTTAAGAATCAGTTCAATGTCAAGTCTCCTAGAAGTCTCCAAATGCCTCTACTTCCCCGAGTGGAAGTGACCACCACTCTTTTATGCTCCTTCTCCCTATCCAGGTGTTAATCACACTTGTACCATAGGTCAAAGACCTCTGCCTCCCACCACATGTCACATATCATATTTTCCTGGTGTGTATCAGATGCACCATTGTTATTTGGTAAGTAACTTAACTTCTCACAAAACTTTATAATGTAAGACAAAGAATGCACAATTAAAGATGCTCAGGAAGGAATTTTTAACCACAACTGGGTCCAAAGTATAGAATATTATCTACAAAATATTATAAAACAAGGACTTCTCATTTCATTCACATCATCTAGAAATGGCAATGAGGAGGAAGCACTTCTTCCTCCAAGTAGTTCTGTGCAGTGCACGTAAAGGTTGCTGAGGACATTGAGATGTGGCTCATGATAATTTCTATATTGGGTGACTTTTGAGAAAACAATGTGGAAGAACACTGTGGTAGAACACTCTGCACTGAAGTCTGCAGAGTAGTTGCTTGACATTGGAAAATATTTATCTTCTTTGACCTTCAGTGCAAAATGTAAAATGGCAAACCAACATCTACTTTTCTAAGGTTTAAATAAGCACACGAAAGACAGAAGATATTCAATACATTCTTGTTCTTTCTCCCCCATGTCATCACCTTTAATAAACTGATGCAAGTCTGTGGGATCTTTTGATTTTGAAAGAAATGCATGCAAATATGAGCTCTGCAGAGTTTGGCTGAGCTGAAGGGGACACTGCCTGAAGAACAGTCCTAAAGAGATCCTATTTAGCCCCATGAAATCTATCATGGAGGAGATTTATACAGTGTCTTCTGGACCACTCAGAATGATTTGCCTTTAAGCTCCTGGCTCAAACACAGGTCATCATTGTGCAATTTTAGAATCACTTTAGAAAGATGATTTTTATTTATGTTTGGCTTCGAATGAACCTAAAATGTAAAGTTTCTGAGAAATTCAACATACTGTATTTATTTGAGATCATTTTACTTACGTTTTCAATACATTCTTGGTTTGGCATCAAAGTATTTAACACATTGAAGATATTTCTCATGTATTTTACACAATCTTGGCATGTTTTAAGGCTGTAACTCTCTTATGCGAAAATAAGAGCATACAAGTGCCTCACAAAAAAAGATAATCTGTTTACTTTCAAATTCAAAATTTTAAAAATCACTCAAGGAGTAAAAATTATAGTTTATTGATTACAGTGAAAAGTAGAGTGCTGGCCATTCCTGAGTTTAAATTCCTTTTCTAAGTAACATGTCCTGTTTTTATAGTCCTTTGTCCCATTTTATCCAATTGTCTCAGTTTCCAACTTAGAACATTATGTGCCAGTCCTCACATAACAAGTATATTTACCACAGACTATTAAAGTGAATTACAAAATGTCGGGGGAAAAGTGTGGAAACGGAAGGAGTCAGCAAGTGAGGGCATTATGTTCCCTCTGAGAAAAGAGGAGACTGCTAGAAAATGTTCTTGTACATGCAGAGCTATTTACTCCTTGAGTTCTAGAAAAGCACATCAAACTTTGTGGTTTTGCCTGCTTTTTCTGTCTACACCTTTCATTGCTGTCTCATCTCAAAGATTAGCCCCGCCATCCCTCTTCCGCACCAGTTTATTTTCAGGATTTATTCCTATTATGAAAAATAATTTATGCAGATTTTCTTTAATAATTCTTTTTCACTTTATTTATAATGGTTATTTTTTTTTCAGAGAATGCTCTTTATTTTATCTTACTCTTCAATGCAAAAGATATCCTAAAAATTGCAATCCATCAAATTACAAAGTACTTTGAAGAAACATCAGGCCGTATGGTATTTTGGTGGATAAAAGTGCAATGTTGCTTGTTGGCCTCATTTGTCAAGCCTTTTGGAAATGTAACTGGCCTTTAGTCCACAGCCTACGAGCTCCTCACATGTAACTGCGTGAGCTCAAAACATGACAAGGGGGAAGAATTAGGACCAATTTATGCATCTTCTAGGCTGTACCCAAGGAGACAATCATCATAATGCTATATGGATAGTGACATTTTAGAACCCCATCTTCCCCCAACTTCTTTACCAACTCATTGAGTTTCTTTAATAATTTTCATAGTTTAATACAGTATCTAATTAATTACCATGTATATTTTCAGGGTAATTAGCACATCCACACGCACACACACACACACACACACCCCAATTGTAACACAAAGCTACCAGTGAACTGTTTTTCTTTAAGAAATATGTGATTAAGCAGATAGAGCCAGAAAAGAGGAAATACCAGCCCAGGCCCCTCCTTGGAACTCTCTCATGCATGGAAGACCATGGACTTGGAGTCTGGCTGGTGGGGGCTTATTCCTTCACTATTTTAGCCATAGTTGCTTCAACTTTTGAGAAAGAATGTGAATATTCCTCTCATGGGGATATTTTGGGCATGAAATGAGATGAGGATCACATATTTAACAAATATTTATTAAATTAATAAAAATTGATGATGGCATGATAGTAATGTAGGGAACTCAGAATCATGAGCCTGTACCCTTTTACACAAAATTTGTTCCAATTTAATCTCTTCCTTGTAGTGTTTCTTTGGAGAAGAAGAAATGTGGCATAAACAATTTTCCAACTGAAAATATTCTTTCCTTTATAACATTCTCCTTCCCTCCCAAAGTTTATTTATAAATGGAACTCAATTTTTTGTCTGAAAGCAACACTAATGTGAAGGAGAAGAAAAACATTTTAGGTGTTTTCTCCCTTAACTTGAGCTACTTAGGTCCCCTGAAACAAATATAATTTAGAGCATTTATTCAGATGTTTTGACTCACTAATTTTCCTTTTATGTGTGTGTTCAGTCAGTTTGCTAATGAAGATGCTGAAAGCCAGAAGTTCCTGACAAATGGATTTTTGGGGGACAAGAAGCTGACCGGTTATGATGATGAACATGTAAGTGAATCTCTGTTGTCGGGCAGTGGGCAGGACTGAGGGTGTTGGATCTACCTGTGTCTCTGTGGGAAAACAGTATGACTGAAATTTTCCAAGCCTTGATCAGCACATTCTCTGTTTATTCAGGCCCTTACTGGAATAAGGGCTTGTTTTTCCTGTTCGCCATATGGCTGCATAAATCATTTATGAAATTTATTTGTTTTTTTTTTTGAGAAATCATTCTAACTCAAATGTAGTCTGCAGTCATACATGTTTGGCCTTCTTTTTATTGCTCCCACCTGTATTTTTTGGTGTGGGTTTTATGGAGATCCATGCTGAAACTAAGCACTGCATTCCATTGAAAAAATGCATGCTTTTATTGAAGGTGAGTAATGACTTTTATTTGCTATGATTTTATCTCAGCCTTCACTTTTTGGACTGTAACCTCATTCAGGATAGGTAACGCAAGAATAAGAATAAACCAAGAGAAGATTGGTTTTTTGGCAAGTGTTCGTTTACAGTGTGTCCCTGTTTTTCAAGCACCCTGGAACCACTTCTTTTGGAATGTCTTCATTCAACCTGAGTAATGCCATCATGGGCAGTGGAATCTTGGGCTTATCCTATGCTATGGCCAACACTGGAATCATACTTTTTATGTAAGTGAACGTACATATCTACATTTGGAATTTAAATCCATGTCTATAGAACCTGGTGTTCTTTCAATTAATAGTCTGAAGTGTTATCTTTGTGACCAGGAAGAATTTGAGAAAGTATTAGCAAACCTTCCTCCTTTTAGATAAAACAGTGAGCTGAGGGATAGTCATAGCAATCTAGTAATGATGCTTCTTCACCCAACCGTCCCTAAGCAAATGGCTTTACGTGAGCAATTACTTAGATTGCTGGAGCAGCCCTGCCAGTCCACAGAAATTATCCTACAAAGGATCTTATTGCTTAACAGATTCTTAAAATAATTTAGTGTTTGGTACTCCAAAAGATATTCCCTAAATGCAAGTCTGATTTTTAAATACTCTTCGGGGAAAACACTTCATCTCCAACCATACCAGCCTGCACTGGGCCCACTCTCTGTGTCCCTGGAGACCAGACACAATGGGCACTCTCTCTATCCCAAGAAGGTGCCGGATTCCCTCTCGCCACTGGGCTTTGCATATGGTCTTGGAACCCTCTTTCTTTCCTTTATCTAGTTAACTCTATGGCGTGGCTCAGCCTCTCCTTAGTGCTGCCTTCTCTGACTTCTATGACTCGGGTAAATCTTTTATGTACTTGCCACAGTTTTAATGTTCAGTGCATTGTTTTCTGATGTTTTGGCTATCTCCCTCACTAGTATAAGCTACAGCAAATGTTGTCCATGTTTCACCACATCACTTCACCCCCAAAATCTTGCACTGTGCTTGGCACAGGATATATTTGCTGAGTAACTGAAACTTAATTCTAAATCTATGTGTTTTCAATAAATTTGGCCAAATGCTGCCTAAAAGTGCAGAAACCTCATGTACCTGACGCAGATGGCTATTACGTCAACCACGACAGACGAGATGTGTGAGCATCGTGCACAGCCTGGTATTGTCTGAGACATAGTTGGCAGTAGTGGAATTCTTCACAAGAATGAAGTCTAATGTTAGACACCAATAGGAACATAGATCCTGGTTCCAAACACAATGCTAGACTGTTAAATAAATGTTTAAGAATGTAATATTTATATGATTAATGTGTGCTATTTATATTGCGAAGCATCATGTATGATTAGATAACCGCAAAACTATTTGAGGGCTGAGGATCCCAACTATAAGTATTTATCTCGCCTTAGTGCTTTGAGCGAACACTTTAATGTATAATATTATTTACTTGAATGGATATTATATCAACTTCACTTTTATAAGGCTTGTTTGAAATAAACTAGCTTTTGATTATCTGAATTTTAATAGCTAGAAATGTGCTAATATATTTGTATGCTTCGGCAACATTTACTGCATCTAAAACAAAAAGACTGCCTCCTCCTTATTAAATATGCATAATATTAGAATTAATCATGAAGTTAACATAGATCTCTGATGAATATAAGCAGGAAGCTCTTCCCACAATCCTAGAATCATAGATCAATTTTTTGGAAGGAGAATATTCCACTTTTCAAATAAGGGCCTCATTTTGGGCCTATAAACATTTAGCAGATTAATTTAGCCAAAGCAATTAAATCACTAAACACAATAGAGTGTATTTTGCATGTTCAAATAGTACATAATTGGTTCAGCTGTTTCCCTTAATTCACAACAAGTAACACAGTATTTGACTGGTTTCTCTTTTACTATTTTCTTTCAGAGAAAGAACATGTTTAGAATACAGGGAATACTTACTATTTTTCCAATGAACAAAATTATGTAATCAGAATTGCATGTTTTTTGAAAACAAGTAAGTTTATAAGGCATATAGAAAAATACATGAATAAATAATTGATCAGAGAGTTCTGGTAGACATAGTTTCTAGAAAGTAAAAGCACAGTATAGCTACAGTAGTTATAAAATATATAATTCATAGTCTAACTTTGCATTCACAGCATTGATTGCATAGGAAATTACTAAAGTATTAGATCAGTTGTGCGGAAGATGTTTAGTGTGCTCTCATCACATGAGATGAAATTTTTTAAAAAAATTTCAAGTAAACCTTGATATTGTCCTTCCAATTATTATGTAGATGCTTGTATCTTATTTTGCACTCTAATTCCTGATTTTGCAATGTAATTGTGCTCTAACTCTTGGTTTTGCACTTTACTTCTTGGTTTTGTGTTCTAATTCTTTACAGAGAAACGCTGATTAGTATAGACATAGATAATGCAAGCATATGGACATTTTGAGTCCTGACCTCAGAAATTATTCTTTCTGAATACAAAAAAAGGGATTTCCTTGCTACCTTTTTCTGCTTTCTCTATTACACATGCAGTTGCCTGATCCACTGTGGACAAAGTAACCTTCCCTCCTATAAAGTTAGGAGAAATGGAGCTGTTGCTACACATTTTGGTTCTTGAATTCTTAGATTCTAGATTAAGGTTTAGTTAGGTTTTTGAATAGCGCTTCAATTCCAAATGTTGATGTAAATGCAATGTATATATATAGGACCCACGGGCTGAGTTCAGTAGCTGTAATATTTGACAATCTTGCCATACACTTAAAATTTAAGTTATAAAACAGATTTTACAATTGTGTAACCCTAAAAAACGTTAAGAACTCCTGGTAATAGATTTAAGCATGTGAAACATAGAATCAGAGGGCAGGTTTGATATTCTGAAAAGAATTCTTCAGTTTCCCCCCAAATACACACACTTTTAAAAAGTTAATGATTAAAGAGATCAATGTGATTCTTTATTGTAACATCTAATACTGTGACATCTTATTTCTTACCGAAATGTTATTTTCTACTCTCTACTCCCTTTACAGAATTATGCTGCTTGCTGTGGCAATGTTATCACTCTATTCAGTTCACCTTTTACTAAAGACAGCCAAGGAAGGAGGTATGTTGCCTGATAAGTCCAAGACATTCTATTTTGACACTAATGCAGGTGTATCTCAGTGTATCACTTCATCCGAGGATGATTTCAGCCAGTTTCACATTTATCTTCTAACTTCAGCAATGTGGTCTTTCTCACAAGGTTTTTAGTTACTTGGGCAAGTGAGCAGCTGGAGTGAAAGTTGACTTGCTCCAGTTCAAGCCAAATAGAAAAAAAGAGAAAGACATTAGGTGGATGATAGAAATAAATGTTTTAAGTTGCTATATGCAGCTTTAATGAATAAACCCATTGCTTCTTGTCTGCAGAACATATTAATCTACTGCTTATTGGTTTTTGAGGTTGCATCTTTTGGGTTTATAATTTATTTTTAACATCACTTACATGTTTGAAATTCAAGTGTAGAGTTATAGGACAGAAATATTTTAGCCACTAAACATTTCTCTAGAAATTATTTTCTCTTTCATTGTAGGGTCATTAATTTATGAAAAATTAGGAGAGAAGGCATTTGGATGGCCTGGAAAAATTGGAGCTTTTATTTCCATTACAATGCAGAACATTGGCGGTAAGAGTATCTAGCTTTCAGTGATCCTGTAAACTTTCTAGAGAATAGTTAATCAACAAAAACCTCCATGGCAATAAATAAGCACTACAGAAAAATAACTACTTTATTGTTTTTAAGTTTCAGAAGTAAAATTTCTAAGATTTGCTGTCATTCTTTAATTGAAAACATCTAGGAATGAGATAATATATAAAACTTTCTAAATTGAGTATGTTAAAACCTTCCTTGATTTCTAATGCTATTATGGCATTAATTATTGCTTTTAAAAATGAAAGCATCAGTGCTTGTTTCTGTCATTGTGGAATAGTTGATGTTTCAGACGTTTGACTGAGTCACATAATACAATGGAAAAGTAAATAGTTTGGGTGATGGGGGAGGGGAGGCTGTTGAAGTGACTGCACAGAGCCATTCCACTGAAGAGAGTCTTTAAAATGTGTGCCAAGTAAATATCTGGCTGAATATAAGAAGCAGTATAAACCAAAGATTCCTTGTGCTATAGATTCTTACAATTCCTAGTAAATTAGAATTTCCAGAGTAGGGGCTAGATGTCTGTATGTGTTTTAAGAGTTTTCTAGGTGGTACTCACCAGCGTCATATGGGTTGGGTTGTGCCTCTGACCCTCAGAAGGCATCTGGACCCATATTTGAGATATCTTGCTGGCTGCATCTCTCTTGGCCTTCTTTGTATGTGTGTCACTTTTTTTAAAAAGTTATTTTAAACTCCTTGAGTAAAGAATAAGGTTTTGGAGTCTGCTTTCTGGAGTCTGCTCTACCTGACTTTGAATCTATTTCTATCATTTTCTGTGACCTTAAGTCCAATTTTTCCATCTTTGAAAATGAGAGTCTTTAACCTTACAAGGTCACTGTGTGGATGAATTAGATGACATATGGCATGTAATAAGAGTTGAGAACCTGGTTCTCAGATTGAATATCGATATCTCTAGAGACTCTCTGATTATTTTTAAATGGGCATTTGTATAATTGAAAAGCAAATGTATGCTAATTTTGAATAACTAGAACATTATATAAATAGATAAATTACCAAGACAAGTTTATGTAAGTCACTCTCCGAAACATTGCTCCAGGTTTCCTTTTATGTCAAATTTAACGAACGTTGATATTGTTAAAATCAGTTCACCTTGCAATATGACTTGCAGCTTTTTCAACATTTAACAATATACCTTGATGTATTTGCATGCTATTCTTTTTAACAGCTTTCAAGTTTTCTGTTATAAATATGTGCTATAATTGGTTTACTCAATCCTTCCTGAAGAACAGTGGGATCATTTCCAATTTTTCACTATTACAAATAATGCTGCTATAAAAAAGTAACAGAGATGTTGGAAAGAGACAGCTCCTTTGGTAAACTCATGGAATTATCTACAATTTCCAGAATGCAGCATTTCTTTTAATAACCTTTATCCAACTATCCCTATACCTGGTCATGGATAGTTTTTTATCAGATAAATGAAATTAAGTCATACTTGACTTTTTTTTTTTTTTGGGTGTATGCTAGGCTTCTTTGGTGAACTCAGGGTCTAACACATGCTATGCATAGTCTACCACTGAGCTAGAGCCCTCAATTTGTGTTGTTTTGTGTTTGTTTGTTTGTTTGTTTAGGTGCTAGAGATCAAACTCATAGTCTTATGCATTCTAGCCAAGCGCTATGTCTTCATATGTTATATGTTATGACTCTGGCAGATTCTGGCAGTCACCCTGGGGTTGTTACTGGATTTTTCCCAGGAGTCTCTAAACCTCCTAAATCCCACCAGACTGCTTTATACTTAGTTCAAGTCTTCAGACTTACCAAGGTTTAAATTCATAGAATTGCCTCATAGTTGATGAAATTTACTTGTTTGATAACTGAAATAGCCAGACATAAGCATATTTTGCCCAAATTCAAGCTGCATGCCATCAGCAGTACTGGTGGGTCAAAGTGTGGCCATTATTATTCTTCTAAAATAGGAATAAACTCTAAAGTGGGCCTTGCATAAAGCTATGAATGAGTAAAAAGTGTGACTTTCTGGGTGTGAGGTGCAATTTAATAATGCCAACCAGAAAATGCTCTCACTTCGGTTATTTTATAAGATTAGTAAATCCTTGGCATAAAATAAACCACTTCTATTTCTTGCTATAGCAACTCCATATTTAGAACCCTTAATTTTTCAATTCCCTAAAAAATTAACTTTCACTTTGTATATTTCAGCATTAGCAAAATAATGTTGACATTACCCAGACAGGTCTGAATCATTCTGAATTTTCAAACCAAACACATTAAGAGTGATGACATCACAGAAAGTCAGCAATTAATAGCTCTAAAATTGAATAGTATTTCACTGAGTCCATTAATCAGAAATATTTCCTCTTTACGCTCTGTAAGATCCAGCTTCAGCTAAGGTCTCTGTAAAGATTAACCAAACCATGTGTACAGAAGATGCATCAGGCATTATAGAAATCATTTCACATCAATATCAATCCTCTGTGCATTGAGGATAACATAAACCTTGTCATCTGATAGATCAAATGATCAAGTGAAGTAATGATGTGCAGAACTAAACACTAAAAGGAGTTATTATGGCCATTATTTTGTTTAAAGTTAAGGAAACATTTACAACTCTAAATTATTCAATTTCTAATTTAGATATCTAACTATTTTGTTTCTTTTGTTTTTTGTGGTGATGGGGATTGAACCCATGACCTTTTACCTGACAGACACACTCTTCCACTAAGCTATACCTCCAGAACTTTAAGTATCTATTTTAAATGCCTATTAGCATAAATTTAGAGAAGGATATAGCACACACTTAAAGCTTTCAGATAAAATTTGTCACTTTTATTTTTAGTTAAGTCTTTTTACTATGCCTCATTAACAAATTAAAATTAAAATTCACTAAATGGATGGGGCTGGGGAATGGAGGTAGCATAAAACTTTTAAATTATAGGCTGAGTTGTAATGTTATACATATGTATGCATATTCATTTTTCCTGGGAGAAGGTTTATAGAGTTCACCAGGTTTTCAGAACAGGTCATGATCATTCTATGTATCACTTCCTAAGATCTTCATAAAGTTTTGCTTCTTTGTGCAACCTTTTACTTGGCTAGATAGACTAGAACATAGAGGAAAAAAACAAAAATCTTAGTTGATGAAGAAGGGGAAAAGCTATCATTTCCTGTATTCTTTTATGAATCCAGGAAGTTTCCAGTTTAAAAATCAGTGGTCTGAGATTTTGTGTGCCTCTCAAGGAAACCACAGAGGACCAGATCCATGTGTCCACCTGGAGAAAGCCGGAGTGAGTGATAGTGCATCCACTCTGCTCTGCCTTGCAATTCTGCCCTCTCTCTTTGGCCTATGCGTTTTGTTGCCAGACCATTGCCCACAGACACTAAAACAGACACACCTAAGGCAGGCCATGATAATTTGCAACTAATGAGGCTAAAATGTTGAAACTGCAGCTTCACTCAAAGCTTGGAAGCAAGATTTAGTACAAAATCAACTGATACTTTAGGGGCAGTCTAGATGTAAAAACTAGAGGGCTAAATGAGTAATCTTGAAAAGAACTTGGAAGCAGTGCAAAATACACGACTTCTTTTTCTGTTTGGGAGAGGTGTTCATTTTACCAAGTAGAATGGATGTTCCAAGTGTAATGACTTCTTTGCAACTTGCATGTGACTGTAGTGCTATATATGCCACTCAGCTGCCACGTTTTTCATTTTAGCAATGTCAAGCTACCTCTTCATCATTAAATATGAACTACCTGAAGTCATCAGAGCATTCATGGGGCTTGAAGAAAATTCTGGGTATGCCTTCTGATCTCTTTTTGACATCAAGTGACTCATTCTGCTTGATCTTTTCCGGTCCTAACATCCTCATCTTTTCTCTCCTAGGGAATGGTACCTCAACGGCAACTACCTCATCATATTTGTGTCTTTGGGAATCATTCTTCCACTTTCTCTTCTTAAAAATTTAGGTAAAGTTGTTCTCTAAATGAAAATGTTTTTATATCATATTCTAATAGGTAAGGTGTTTTTAAATGTTATATACACCTTTCAAAATATTTTTGCTGACTTCTAGGTTACCTTGGTTATACCAGTGGATTTTCTCTTACCTGTATGGTGTTTTTTGTCAGTGTGGTAAGTGATTTGTTGACATGATTCTTGTAGCTTGGTGAGATGAGATACTTTTAGTGCCTGAATTAGTGTCCTTGTTTTGTTCTTGGATCACAGGCAACTTTACTGTGTTTCAATTTGGAATAAGAGAAGAGCAGTCATGAATTTAAAAATAGTTGAGTTAGGATGTCAAAGCCATTACTAAGTGTATGTTCCATGCACACTGGGTGAATATTTGGACAAAGGGCCATGACAATAATGCAGTATTTAGAAAGGCAAAAAAAGAAATGAAGAGGTCTAGAAGAGACCTCAGTAGGTTGCCACCGTATTCATATGAATAAATCATCTTTTCTTCCATATTTGGCCCAAGAAGAGAGGGCAACCACAGTGGAGTTAAAGAAATTCTACTACTATCAAAAAAAGAATTTTCTTGGAGTATCATGAATGCCAAATTTATAAAGCATTTCCCTAAAAAAGCAGAGGAGGGAAGAAATTTTGCTGTCTCATGTAATCATTAGCTTGAAGAAATAAAAGATATGAAATGTAGCAAGGAAATGACCATCTTTGTTCCAGAAGGGCATGAAAGTCTTGCAATAGACTCATATAAAATTTGGTTCTACTGATTTCTACCCAGTCCTGTGGGCAGTGATTGGAACCATAGCTCCTGCTTTTCACTTAGAACACACGATGGAGAGAATCTCCATGGCCCATTAGTTTAAAAACAATTTTCGAATGAAATCCCTCACCCTTACTTCATAAGCCACATACGTGGATTTTTATTTATTATTTTTCCCCAAAAACTTGACTTTTCTTTTTTTTCTTAAATGACTGGATCTAGGTGATTTACAAGAAATTTCAAATACCTTGTCCTCTGCCTATTCTGGATCATACTGTTGGAAATCTGACATTTAACAACACACTTCCAATACATGTGATAACACTGCCCAACAACTCTGATAGTGCTGGTGTGAACTTCATGATGGATTATACCCACCGCAATCCTGCAGGGCTGGATGAAAACCAGGCCAAGGGCTCACTTCACGGCAGTGGAGTGGAGTTTGAAGCCCATAATGATGACAAGTGTCAACCAAAATACTTTGTATTCAACTCCCGGGTAAGTTAGAGGACTGGGTTCTCATGAGCTCAGTAATGTGGCCCCTGGGTTTTTATTTCATAAACTGAGATGGCCTAAGATCACCGTCTGTGTTGGAATGCTAAACATGTGCTGTTGTCTTTGTTTTACAGACGGCCTATGCAATTCCTATCCTAGCATTTGCTTTTGTTTGCCACCCCGAGGTCCTTCCCATCTACAGTGAACTTAAAGAGTAAGGCACCCATCATTTTAGCATCCTAATTCGCTTTGAAAATATGCTCTTATGTTCTAAGATGCTTTACAAGAAAGCACGGTTTATAGCTTTCTCTTCAGAGAAAGTTTGTATTACAACCATTCAGCAGCAATGTACTCTAACCAACAAGGTATGACTCATGGCATGCACTGCATTACCTTACCTGCTTCCTGGCTCTTCTCTCTCTGCCATAATGGGTCAGAGAAGGGTATCAGGGGAAGTGAAATAGGAGCCAATGTGTGCAATGATTTGACAGGTGTAAGGAATTTGAATATGAATTTGGGTGGGAAGAATCAATACTACCTTGGAAAGGACAATACCCTGGAAGACCAACAGTTTTGGTTAGGGCGGCCTTACTAAGTAAGCCATTGAGGACACACGTGGTCAGTTTCTGACCTTCTTCTAAAAGGCATGCAACCATAAGAGATGACACAGTATCTGGCCTCATCTGTACAATGGAGACATCAGCTAGCAAATCTTGTTTTTCCAGCTGGTGGTCAATGATTCATTTATATTCTTTTTCTGTTCAGGTTGTTGACATCTTCATGGGGACTAGGTGGGTATGAGCCCACTCTAGCTGTTTTCCTTAAGTTATGTCCTCATATAACAATTCTCAGGGTTTTCACCCAGACATTAGCAATACATTTCCCTGTAAATTCTAAATTTACCTCACTTTCAATCATTTCAATGTCTTTGATTCACTTTGAAAAATCACATATAGCATGTACTCCAAAAGCCTGTAGGGTGGGTATGCTGTAGAGTAGTTTGCAGAATTTGTCCAGGTAAAAATTTCAAGCTTTCTAGTGGCCTGAACCCTTTGCAGTTCCAGTAGTTGGTTCTAGTAGTTTCTTTTTTCTCATTAAGCTCATTTCACTGTGAAATGCAAAAGCTTTTTATATTAGGAACCAGTTGAATCTTTATATCAATTACATTACTTATTCAGTAGGCAGGCTTGTTTATTGACATGAAATAAGCTATTCTTTTTCTAGGGAAATGACTGTTTCCAAAATTAAATGAATCAAATATTTAAGAAAGATGGAAACAAACTCTCCTTATCTCTTTACAACAAACTGAAATCAGATGTTTATGGACTCGAAATGTGATTTCATAATTTGCAACAGGCACACATTCTTTCAATACTTTTTATTTAAAAAGTGATACTTTCATATGTTTAAAAAATTAAAATCAATGTTCTTTTTACTTTCAGTCGGTCCAGGAAGAAGATGCAAGCAGTGTCAAATATTTCCATCACAGGGATGCTTATCATGTACCTGCTTGTTGCCCTCTTCGGTTATCTAACGTTCTATGGTAGGTCTCTTTGTCCGAGTCATTCACTCTGTAAATCTTGGTAAGACTGGTAATTCACAGGTATAATTCTTTTATATCCCTTCTATCAGCTGCATGATCTGTAGATGACACATGCCCGATTAACATGTTACCTTAACTTTGTCAGTTGACCTAGAAAATGAACCTTAGGCCTGCCTGGGTAATAGGTCATTGTGAATTCACATGTGTTTTATCTTAAAATCTCTCAAGTGAAGTTATTTCCCTTCAGGAATAGATGCTATTTCTTTGGCTAGACCATATGGCCCATTTCGGGCTGGAAGCAATGAGAATGAATACAGTTGCATTTAATAAAGCACTTTTGATGAAGTAACTGCCAAAGAAGTGGCAGAAAATTAACAACATTCTTAAGTTTAAACTTGCTTCTTATTTGCCAGTCAAATCCATTCAGTCAGTTTGGGACATTAGGTAAAATTTCAGGATCATATTTTTCTATTCTGGTATAGGGAATGGTTTCCTAAGAAATAGAAGGATGTAACAGAATTCCTTCGATCTGAAAATATTCTATCAAAATAAAAAAAATCAACCAAGAAGCAACAACAACAAAAACTGACTTTGATCATATTTGATTATGTATTAAAACATATTAGACATTTTCTCTTTGAAATTTTAATAATACCCAAAAGGAATGTCATTGTTGTTATTTCTGCCATAAAATGTAAGCCTATAGATAAATGTCATGGAATCAAATATCAACCTGGTAGCATATGTCACAATAGCCAATGTATCAATATAAATATATTTTTGCATATGCCTCCATAACTTCTGGATTTTTTTTGACTGACTTGATAAATTAAATTTACTGATGAGGTGGGGAGGAAATGACATCATGGTAGGCCATCATTTGCATAGACTTGTTTTCTATTTTACTTTTAACCAAGCACTTGCTCTAGATTGAGCATTAACTTATTGTTGATTGTGGTTAGTGAAAGTTGGGGTCGATAGCACAAAAGGTATTTTTATCCCTTTTTGTCGGACCCTGGGAAGAACAGTAGGAACATTAAACAGCATCAGATTCCATAAATAGCCCCTTGAAATTTGTATCTGAATGAATCTGTTTTCAAGGAGGGTTTAATCTTTGAGCAATATTCTTTGGGAGATTCTGTAGAAATCATACTACTCACCCTTGCGTGTTACTTACTTTAAAGAGTTCCATAAGACAAACGAATGTTGAAAAAGCTCAAGAGTGTGTGTTTCAGTGTCGTAATGGAGTTATAAGTGTTAATCTTAACAAAAATGTTAGGCATAATTAGTCCTAGAGTTTCCCTAATGTGTTTTGAGAATTGCATCAAAAGAATGATTTATTATGATACATGTGACCCCAAGAAGTGCTTTAAGCAGCTTTCTGTTAGCTCCTGCAACTTTGTTCATTTGAACAAAATTCACATAGCTGATAGTTCAGAGACAAGAACAAGTTTCCAGTCTCTTAGTCACTCACTGTCTTGTGTCTCCTCCATAAAATGCTGTAACTAGTGCTGAAGTAGCAACACCAGATGGATGGACTCATTCTCTTCTCCCCCGTTGTAGGAGAAGTTGAAGATGAATTACTTCACGCTTACAGCAACGTGTACACATTTGACACTCCTCTTGTCATGGTCCGCCTGGCAGTCCTGGTGGCAGTAACATTAACTGTGCCCATTGTCCTGTTCCCAGTAAGTACATAAATCTCTGGTGATAGAAACTTGATTAGTACTATGTCTGACTTGATATGGTTTTAATTATAATGGAAGTTTGCAATTACGACACCCAAGGACATTATTATTCTCACATGGCATTTTGGAGTCACTTAAAACTGACCATTTAATATGTACACATAGTAAATAGTTTTAGGTGACATTTTTAAATGCAGGGAGAAAATCATGGTATTTATTTTAAATTCAAATTCATAAAGCTGTGGATTAGGAAAAATGAGTAGGAGTTCATATGATTTCTGAAACTTGAAAGCTGAAACTACTTTAGTTCTCAGATCACATTGCATCTTCATCGCACTTTGGAATATATTTCAGTTTTTTCTCATTTGTTGTACTGTGGTAACATCCAAAATCACCTTATTTTATCTGGTCTACAAGGCTAAGAACGGGATTCACTTTAAGTAAATTAAATAGTAGAACGAAAGTTCTCAAAAAGTAGTTATATCATGTATTTCTTCCACCTCCATTCGAAGTGATGCACACCTTCCAAAAGACAGACCAGGGTCCCCTCCTTGGCATTTGCCACAGCTGTCAGTTTACTCTGGAACCACCACAGAGTGGGGTGGCTGCAAAGATTAGGGCCTCATGAGTTAAATTACCTCCCATGGATAAACACAGATCCTCACCCATCTGCCAACTCTTCTCTTTTCATAACTACTGAGTTCACTTACTCATTTTAGGAGCAAAAAATATAAGTGACACAGTAACCAGCACTGTTGTGTGGAGAATGTTCTGGGCAGGACCCAGAGTATTGTGGTTGCTTTAAATGCAACTTGTGTGCTGAAATATATTTTGGTACATTCCTTTCTCATGAGTGCATGAAATCAGACCCTTATTATTATGGTGGCTAATAATTTACTCTTAAATAATATCTTCCCTCTAATGTATCTGAAAGTATTTCCAATGACATATGTACAGCTTTAGTCTAAAATCAGCTTCAGCCTGGGTACAAAGCAGAAGACAGCTGTAACCCAGACAGTGTACTATGGGATAAAATTTCCAAGCAAGCTATCTCTCACTGAGAAAAGAATATCCAGACTCCTTCTCAGTATGGGTCAAGGTATCACCAATTAAATTCTGGCACATCTTAAGTACTACATCATTGTGGAATCAAAGCGTCTTGTGAAAGATGTGCTTTGTGTTACTTTGTGCATTAAGTCCTAAATATAGTGTTTTTAAGCCATGGTCTCAAGAGATCAATGGACATGGCTGTGATTAGATGGCTAGAAGGCAGCCGTTGGACTAATTCAGTGCTCAGTGCATTATAAAATGGATGGCTGCCATCACTGGGATGGGAAATAAAGGCCAGTCTTTTATTTATCAATGAATACTTCGCCTCAACATCAAAAATCTAAAACTCCTCTTAGAAGGAGGAGAGAGAAAGCACTGGAATGAGTTTGATCATCAGAAACAGCATCATTTGTAAGCATTCAATCTTTAAGAAGATAGGAGAAAACTAACAGCTCTCCTCCAATATGGGCATTCATGAACAACTCTGCACACAGCATTGTCTGCATTCACCCTCATGATGGTACCGTGGAATGACCTGCATTGAGGGACCTTTCCACGGGCTCATAGGTCACTGACGATGAGGGTGTGCAGTGATGGGTACACAGGATAAGCTCAGTGACGTTTGCTAAGAAAGATAGTCCTTAGGCAGATTTGCCTTTTCTTGAAATGTATCAACTGCTTATTTCTAACAAACGCCAGGGCTATTTTCTTGTTGACTGTGCCATGAATTCAATGTGGGTGAGGATCCAGGATAAGACAATCAAAACGCCATGGGTGTGATGTAGACAGCAATGGATGTGATGTTCCCAGGGAGGAGGATCCAACCTGTGTCCCAGTCAAATCCTATAAAGCTAAATTCAGAATTTTTTTTTTTGCCAAAAGAATAGGTAATGTTAGCAGTGTTTTTGTTGATCTGTTTTTATAACTCAGAGCCCAGATTTTGTCTGTCAAATGCTGAGCCACAGCATGATTCTCCTGATATAGAATTCTTTATATTAAGAAACACTGGACAGCTAAGAGGTTTATTTACATGCCTTGAAGTCCTCACATAGAAATAGTAAATCAGGTAAACTTCACCTGGATTCAAATCTATCACTTTTAGCTATTATTTTGTGTTTCTCTTCTTTCAGCAAATAATAACTGGGTGCTCCCTCTAAGAGCCCAAAAGATAGGATAAGGGTTTGTTTGCATGTTTTTGTTTTACTCTGCTTCTTATCTTTCTTCTCTCCAGTTAGGTTAGGAATTTTTTCCCTTTTTAGTACAAGATATATAATAACTGTGTGTAATGTTTGTGGAACAAATGCATAAGTGAAGGGAATTAAAGCTAGGTCTTTCACTGGCGGTCCCATTTGTATCTCCAAAGTATTGGGACTGAAGCTTACACGGATATAGGCATAGAAACATGCCAGATATTGCCACAAATGGCAGTGGACTGGCATTTTCAACACCCTATTCCCACAGCAATCCCCAAAAGTGAAGGTTTGAGCCACTTTTAAGGAACCGAATAATTTATTTGTTCATTTATAGTTCGGAGCCAAGGCGCTCACTTTATCTCCATCTACACACTTCTGATCTGCACGTTGGTTCTGACATCAGACCACAACAGCTCCTAACAGTTTGTGCTCAGGCAGTGCTGTCTGGAAGTGGCTCTTTCCTCCGGAGCTGCATAGAACCTTCCTGGGTCAGATGTCCCAGCTGTCACGCAGCATATGACCCACATTTCCACATTCTTACCAGTCGATGTCAGTAGACGATTGGGTTGTGGATAAGTGGAAGAGCAGGCAGGATCTGTGGTGGTGAGCCTGCCTCCTTCTGTCCCAACATGGGTAAGAGAACTGCTGAAGACCTTTTGATCCCAGGCTCAGTCTTCAAGGCTGCATTTAACACAGCATGACCAGCATGACCTCTCATTTTCTCTTCCACAGCCACCGCCAGCTTACCTCCCTCTTTGCTCCATCCCCCTATTCAAGAATGCACCTGCAGATCCATATTCTTTTTTGTTCTTTTTGTGATTTCCTTATCCCTTATTCACTATGAGAACAAAGCATTCACCATACACTCCAACCTTCCTACTATTCTGTCCTCTCGCATGACTAGGCAAAGTCTGGGTCTTTCTGGAAGCCATGAGGCCATAGGAAACTACATTTACACACAGAGACCCTGTACCTACTGGGCTGCCTGTAACAGCTTATCAAATTGAGTGCACCATTTCAACAAAGGACTAAAAAAGCATACACATGTGACATCTGAGTGAAACATGAACCTACATTTGATTTATTTATTCTTTAAATTTAAGACAGCCACATGAGTCCTTAAGCATTATATATTTATTGTGGCTTATTTTAAGCCTACTAATTAGATCATGCAGGATGATATTGAATAAACACTAATTGTAGGTCATAATGCAGAATGTATTGGCTGCTGGAGAAAATGACATAAAAGCATTCGCTCTCTTCAGTGTGGTTTCCAAAATGAGTCTCATAATTTTCACTAACCCAATATTTAAAAATCCTTTAAAATTCAGCCTTAAACAATTTTCAGGGACTATCTGGTTTGCCATTCCAGAAATGAAATTGCCTTTTCAACCTAAACAGATGGCCTTAATTTTTGGTGGTATGAAAGGAATGTCACATGAGAAACTGCAAGCAATTTAACTTGCATATTTTGTTGTTCCTACATGTTTTGAAATGTATTTTACATTCTCTTTCTTTTGAGTGAGCTCCTGTCTCTGTACCACTGAGACTTTAGAACTAAATAAATGAAAATCAATCCCAGTATTTCTAAAAATGTGAAGTCCTAGCTTAAGTGCTCACTTATTGAAAATCCAATCGAGTAATTCCACTAAGTAAAAAAAAGGTGTGTGTAGGGGGGGATCCTTTCTTTAAAGAATTCCAAAGATAAGTGTATTTTCAACTTTAGTGAGCTGTGCAAACATAAATGTAGGCCCTCCCTCTGCCCACAGGGATCTGTGTCCACTTACACCACAGTAACTTGAGCAGCCACTGCAAATGAGCCTCTCTTGACCCTTTACCTACTTATTTCAGCTGCTGAAATAGGGCCAAAACCTGTCAAGGACTCTGATGAGAAGGAAAAAATTCTTACTGTCAACTTAATATAACACTTACTAATTGCCTGCTGTGTGTGACACTAAACTAGAAATTCTGAGAAATATTAAGTCTTATTCCTTGCCTTTTACTGATTTAAAATCAACTGATGAGGTGGTAAATGGAGAGAAAGAAAAAGCAGTAAACACAAAAAGTATCATTTTAAAAATATCAGGTGGAAAATGTTAAGTTTATTGAAAACTAAAGAAAAAGTCAGGTTTATAGAAATTCCTTTGACAGTCTAGTCAAAATCAATTCTGCGCTCACCTTTAATGTTTAAGCCAATCTGAAGAGACAACTTAGCCATCCACAGACAAGGATTTTACAGTCTCTGAGTTGGATATCTTATCTGTTATTTTATCTCTTTTTGACTGAGATTATTCTTACTCCAAAATTCCAAAAGATAAGAAAATGAACAAACAATATACTACCAAGGAACACAGACACCCTTAAACATTAACATTCAGCATGAAGCTTACACGATATAAATGTACTTAATACCCTGAACTATATATTTTAAAAATGGTTATGGTGATAAATTCTACATTATGTGTGTTTTCACACAATGAAAAACATTGGGGAAAATTCACAATCTTTTCTAGGGAACAAGAAAAAATACTTTAGAAAAATGAGAAAGTATAAAATAATAGAAAAAGTCAAAAACAATGATTGACCTCACCCCTGAATGTTCTTGTCCTAGATTCGCACATCAGTGATCACGCTGTTATTTCCCAAAAGACCCTTCAGCTGGATTAGACACTTCGTGATTGCAGCCATAATTATTGTGCTTAATAATGTTCTGGTCATTCTCGTGCCAACTATAAAATACATCTTTGGGTTCATTGGTAAGTTTCAGAAGGGTTTTTAGTCAATCCAAACTTATTCCCCCTTCAATGGTGGTCAGGGATTCAGTGCTGGGCGCTCGGGGTCCCAAGTCCATTATAGACTCATGGGATTCACATTAGCCCTGCTGGGTTCCAGGAGCTGTGCTGGTCACTTTGCAGCCTTCCCAGGTGGCACTGGGAACTGGCTTACAAGTCATTTTCTGACAGACAGGAAAGTAAACTTCAAAGAAGTCAAGATATATACCTTGGCTGGGGCAAAGTGGGGGTGGCACATGCTTCCTAAATCGGCCATCAGGGAAGAGTCAGGAAGACACATTTCACCCACCAAACAAGGCTTTTGAGTACCAGTTGAACATTAAAAGATATTTTCAGAAGAATAGGTTAATTTTTAAAGCATATCACTTCTCTAGATTACTTGGCCTATTAATAGACTTAATTTCTCATTGTACTGATTGAAGATTTATTAAAATTTTAAAAACAATGCTTTATAAAAAATTGTGTGTAGATAACTTGAAAAGTAGGAGATAAAAAAGAAAGGTGTGTGATGAGTTCGGCCTCCTTAGGATGTACTTATTATGTTACTAACCCTCTGTAAATTTGCATTATGTTTCAGTCTTTTATCGCTTATTATACATTATCTTTAGGCAGCTATAATGTTAAGAACTTTTTTTTAGAAACATACCTTATGTGAATAAGCAACCCAGACAAGTGGATGTTGTTTAAGTATGTGCTTTCAGGGCTAAGATGACTGCGGTAGCTTTTTATTTGGTTTCTCTGAGGTGTGAGCTCTCAGGTGTCTGCTTTTCAGAGGAGACTTCCCACACTGAGGAAATTCATGCGCCTGTTTATCTCCTCAGGGGCTTCTTCTGCCACGATGCTGATTTTCATCCTTCCAGCAGCTTTTTACCTTAGACTTGTCAAGAAAGAACCTTTTAGGTCACCCCAAAAGGTCGGGGTAAGTAAGGCTTGCGATCTCCCCCATTCCAACTTGCTCTTTAACTAAGCATAAGTCAGAGGATACACGTGGTTCAAAAAAATGAAGTGATGGAGAATCAAACACCACAAGCATGGGCTGGGACTGTCCTGTAAGGAAAAAGAAGAAGTAGGTTTCTGGCACTCAAATAATTGTAGGAGTCCTTCTTTTCCGATAGCAACTGTGTTGAGTCCTCATACGTGTCAGATGCTAGTGGGGCGTTCCCGTGTGGAATTATCAGGAAAGAATCAGGCTCCTCACCAGAGTTAGGGGGTAAAGCAATGTTTTGGTCATGTTTGCCACAAAGTCAGAGCTGCTTTCATTTTCCCTCTTTGTAGCCTGCTGTCTTCCGGTTTGTATTAAAATTTTTTAAAAAAGAAACATTTGTTTTTCAGTCAACCTCTTTAAAACATAAAATATCATTTTATTGAACTAGGAAGTGCACATTTCTTTTCCATAGTGGGACTAGTGAAATATATTGTAGATGTGTTGTTTCAATAACTATGATCAGAGACAGCTAAGGATTTTATGTTAACTTTTTAAAATTAGATTTCATTGGTACATCATATATATATATATATATATATATATATATATATATATATATAATCTCACATTCATCATAGAGAACTTGTATCCATACATGAGATAACTTGTTTTTTCCCCATTTCCCTACCTTTCCTCCAACATCTCCTCCCCTCCCCATCCACAAAGCTTTGTTTCCATGTTTTCCTTCTTTTCTCATTTGTTTTTCACTTTTTCTTCTTTCCTGTCCTCCTCCCCTCTCCCTTGTTCACCTCCCCATTTGAACATTTCCCTCCTATTTCACAATATCTATTATACATTTTGGTCCTTATTACACTTTAGGTTTCTCACACCAGAGAAACAATGTGGTACTTACAGTTGCTTGTCCAATTTATTTCACGTAAGAGTATGGACTCAAGATGCATCCATTTTCCTAGAAATGTCTCGAGTGTATCCTTCATGGCTGAGTAGTGCTCCATTGTATAAAAACTCCACATCTTCTTTATCCATTCACCAGTTGATGGGCATCTGGGTTGTTTCCAAAGTTTGGCTATTACAAACTGTGCCACTATAAACACGGGTGTGCATATATAAGATCTTATATTAAAACTTGAAAAGAACGGCTTCTTACTGAATTACTCTGAATTTTTGCCTTTTTCATCTCTTGAGACTGTTCATGGACTTCAGGAAACTTTAGTATCAAAAGTTCTTCCCATCATCTTGCCCATGAAATTTCACTTCATGTAGTCTGCCTTAGCTTGACTTTCACAGCAGTGTTACTTGGGCAAGTTACTTAAACTGTTTGTGTCCCATTTTTAGTTTAACCAGATGCAAAATAAGCAAAACTGTCTTCTAGACAAGTGGTGGCACACCTATGGCACACATGCTGTTTGTTTTTCTTTTAAAACAAAATATGTTAATGTATAAGTTGTTTTATCTAAACTAAAATCTCAGTATTCAGCAATGTTGGCACTTGATGATAGATAAGTGGGGTTTGGGTTACAGTGTGGGCACTCATCTCTGACAAGTTCACCATCACTGTCCTAGATCCTTGCTAGGTGAAAAAATTTAGCTGCTGCTTTCTTATATAGGGAATTAGAAGGTTGATCTGCTTGAACTATTTAATCCCTCCTCTAGTGTGAAAATTCTGAAATATTTTATAAGCATTCATACATACAAAAGATATATACTATACAAAGTCCAGTTTAAAAATGTATACACACTTCAGCAATTTGCCACACTAATAAATATCTGGAAGCCAATGGCCACCACTTTGAGTACCTCTTATAATTGTAGAGATCATTGGCAATTTGTATAAATCTCATGATGTCTCAGTAAATTTAGTATTAAAATATTTATGAAAGCTTTTTCTTTTCCTGATGTATACATTTTTGAGAATATATATATATATATATATATATACACACACACACACACTTTGTATCTTTTTCAGAAATATGCAATACATATTAGCCTTCTGTTTTTATTTGTTTAAAATTGGAATTAGGTCATACACACTAATCTTTTATGGTCTGCTCTTTTTCACCTAAAAAAACTATTAGGATTCCACAGGTCTTTAAATGCTTTTCTATCACTTAATTTTTAATAATCACAAAATATGGCATTATTTTGATGTATCAAATCAACTAATCGTTACTCTATCACTGGAACTCTAAATTCTGTCTCTGTATTTCCTTTCTTTCAAGTAGGTTCTGAATTGATTGATTTGTTAGAAATTTGAGCTATGATAATAGTTTAATATAATATGCAAACCAGAGGGTCACCTTGCATCTTACAAAAGCAAACTGTGGCAAGTATGTTTTTCATCTTCCCTTACAAGTTCTCTTTGAATTACAGGCTATAATTTTCCTTGTGACTGGAATTATCTTCATGATTGGAAGTATGGCACTCATTATAATGGACTGGATTTATGATCCTCCAAATTCCAAGCATCACTAACCTAAGAGAAAATACTCTTTTTCTATTGAAAATGGTTGCAAGTTATGCTCCAAAAGACATTTGAGGTATCTTGATTGGAATATTATTCATAGGAAATAACAACAGGAAGATGTTTGCTAATAATATCATCAGACACCTGCAAGAGAAAATCATGACTTTCATCAAGAATGGCTATTGATATGTTTTAAATCTGTGTGGCACGTTTCTGCCCAGGTTTCACTAGAACACTGTGAGATGATCAAGGTGTGTTTTTGCTGTTATACAAGCAGAATAAGAGTGGCTGCATGTAATAGTCATCAGATGATTTTCTTTTCCCCTTCGTGCTCCCCATCCTGCATTCCCTGTAAAGTAACAACAAATAGCTGTATTCTCAGAGTATCAAATGAAGACACCCTGGTGGCAAAGGTGTCACCGCTTAATGCTGTCTCCCGTCTTGCACTAAACACCTTGGTTCTGTTGGCTTATGGAAGCCAAAAGCATATCCTGTGATCTGTCCCTGGGAGGCACACAAATGTTCCAACACCAGTCTAGAGCGCTTACATCAACACTAAGGGAATATTTTGCCCAGGTCATTTGTGACATTGAATTAGTAGCTGCTTGACTCAATGGATTTTTTGGTAAATGTTTAAACATCTTACTAAATACAGAGAGGGTCTTTACTTATAGAGCAGCAACAAAAATAATATTGCTTATAGCTAAGCTACCTCTGTGGAAGCTTCTGCTTTTTAATGCTATTCCTAGTCCATTGCCGTTCTTTTGTCCTTGAACAATGCTCTCCCTCTCGTCTTCCATTCTCATTCACAGTTTTTAGAAGACCACAGTTCATGTGGAGACACACTACCCAGTATTGTTTGATACATGTTTATTTGATAAACATTCAGTGCAGGAAACTGTGATTTGCTATACGTTTACGTATATAATCTTACTCTGTAGTCATCAGAATGTACATTTGATTTTTATTTTTTATGTGTGTAGCTTTCTCACAGACAAAGCATTTATATTATTGGGGGTGTGGTCAGGGAATTAAACTGGTGGGCTCAAATGTCCATTTGTATGTATTTGTCCATTGGGGTTATTTTAAATTTGAAACCTAAGTTAAATAGTTCAGTAATGCTCTTTCCTCAATGTTTACAATAATAGAATCGTGTAACAAAATGAGCTCTCTGTTTGCAAATAATTAACAGAGCTAACATTGCTCTTTTAATGTAGTATGTCTAAAATAAGATTTAGTTCATTTTAGCTTGTACAGTTATTTGCTAACATTCATTTGTCATTTAATACAACATTGAATAGGTGTCCATAGAAGTATAAGAGCTAACACTATAATGAAATGCAAACTATCATTCTTACTCACTTCCATAACATACTTAGATGTAATAGAATTAAAAGTTACTACCACTGTCTAGAATTTCTGGAGTTCACTACTTCATTATCAAGTCACTAACAAGAACCTTTGCTGTATATTTTATATTTTAGTAAAGCTAAGTATGAAATATAAGTATCATATATTTCAATAGGTTAAATCATATTTCAATAGTTTTTCAGAAGTGCAGCTAAGAAAGTACGGATTTGTTTTATGTATCATTTTCTAAAGATGCATAACTGTAAAATGGTGAACTTTGTTATGGAAAATGAGCATTACTAGAAACTATCATAACTTTTAACTTACTATCATTTGGAAAAACTGTGCTGAGTAGCATCTTTAAGATATATTCCCATTTTTGTTTGTCTAGAGAATGCTTTCACATTAGAACATGGAAAAAAGTTTCTTGTGCATGTTAAAAAATGTTGAATCTGAAGGTATTTAAATGTGCATATTAAAGATTAATCCAAAAATGTTAGAAAACTATAAAATCTGTATATATTTTGAATGTTTTACATTTTAAATGATTAACTTGAAAATATCACCATGTATGATTATATAAATATTCAAAAGCAATACTACAGTGCCAAATACTAAAGCACCAGTTCCCCTCATGGATACCGTCAGGATTAGAGGTCATATATACTGCAGGGCAGACGTACATATGGTATCCTGTGCGGTTAATTTAACCGCATTTGTAAACAGATGAAATTTTTATTTTCTTATTTCATTTATAAGATGGTTCAATGTATTGGTGGGATTTTTTTTTTATTACAGAAGGTGTATACTGGTATATAATAAATGAACTTTTCAAATGACCACTATGTGATTTTATTGTTAAAGAAGACTGTGAGTTATTTGCAATTGAACTAGAATTCAAAATCTCATTATTGCTTGGTTACATTGGTATAGGCTGTATTGTTATTTTGCATATGCACAAGAACATAATCTGCCTACCATTTATACATAGGTAGGTGCACTCACTCCACACACACCCAGTGTTATTCCTCCTGCTGCTATAACAAATTGCCACAGTTTTGGTAGTGTAAAGAATATAATTTGTTACCTTACAGTTGTGGTAGTCAGCAGTCCCAAAATCAACGTGTTAGTTCCTTCTTAAAGATCTGAAAGACAATCTGTTTTCATATTTTTTCCAGCTTCCAGAGGCCACCTAGCTTACTACAGGATTTTTAAGTTGAAGACTCTCTCTCACATTGTGTTCCCATCGTCACATTCCTTCTCTAACTGACTCTCTTGCCTTCCTCATTCCCATTTAAGGATCTTTTTGGTTACATGGAGCTCACCCAGATAATACATAATAATCTCCCCTTATAAAGATCTTTAATCACCCCTATGAAATGCCTTTTGCCGCATAAGTTTACATATTTACAGGTTCCAAGGGCTGTGATATGAACATCTTTTGGAGGTTATTGTTCTGTCTACCACATGCCCACATCTACACCATGGCACAGGTACACCATGCACATTCTACACTTGTTCGCAGTCATTCACACACACACACACACACACACACACCACAGGAATATGCATGTGATCACAGCGACATTGAGATGACACTGAAGGATATAGAAGAGAGTGAAGAGCAGAGATACATTTTAGAAAAAGCATCCTAGTTACTTACTGGAGAATGGAAAGGGAATGAGCTAAGGTAGTAGGAAAAGAAAAGCCACTAAAAAATGAAAGGAGGGGAATGGACCATAAGCACATCAAGAGCAATTATTCTGATATGCTATTCTATCTTAAACTAGAGAATTATTTTTCCAGAGACATAGTTTTCTCTAGGCTGCTTTAATTTTACACAACCTTTTAAAATATTAAAGAAAGATTAAATTGGAGAAAATACAAACTGACTAATAAAATAGTATATGTGATTCTAAGCACTTTTTCTTTTCTTTTTTTTCTTTTTCTTTTTTTTTTTCTTTTTTTTAGTACCAGGGATTGAGTTCACCAGCTCCTGCGCCTGTCAGGCAGGTGCTTACACTACTGAGCTAAATCTCTGGTGCACTTTTTCATATTTTAAGGAGAAAAACAATAAAAACAAAGATACATATTTTCAAAAACAAGATTATTAGGAAATTGACAATGGTTAATATGTTGCATATTGTCTTCAAAGTAGTTGCTCAGATTACAAAATATAAGCATTAATAATTGATCAAACAATGTAAACACAAACCTTTTTTTCAATAAACTAAAAAGATCAATTGTATAATTATCTTAGCTATCTTTTGTGTATATATATATTTTTTTTCCTTTTCCTTCCTTCTTTTATCCTTTCACCCATCCTAGTTGTTCTTTACTTTTGAGCTATTTCTTCCCTTTCACAGCATGTATTGTAGATTTTGGGTCTTATTCACTTTTTCAGTTTTTACAGTAGGGAGACAATATGTTTACACGTGTGAATCTGATTTATTTCACTTAGGAGTATGACTTCAAGTGGCATCCATTTATCTATAAAAGCCTTGAGTGTATCCTTCTTTATGACTGAGTAGTACTCTATAGTTTTAAAAGACCACTTTTTTTTTTTATCCATTCCTCAGTTGATAGGCATTTGGGTTGTTTCCAAGATTTAGCCATTACAAATTGTGCTGCTGTAAACATGGGTGTACATATATCACTGTGGTAGGATGTTTTTAATTCTTCTGAGAAAGTACTCAGAAGGGGAATAGCTGGGTCCAGTGGGACCTTTCCTCCTAGTTTTTAAAGAAATCTCCACATTTATTTCCGTAGTGATTACACCAGTCTACATTCCCAGCAACAGTAGAGTTCTCCTTTTTCCCTCAGCTCCACCAGCATTTGTTATTGATTGATTTCTTGATGTTAGTCATTTTTTCTGGCATGAGATGGAATTTCAATGTTGTTTTAATTAGATTTCTCGAATGACCAATGATGTTGAACACTTTTTCATATATTTATTTGCAATTTGTACTTCATCTGAGAAGTGTGTTTTCATCTCTGATGCCCATTTTTGCATTGGATCTTTGAATTTGGGGGACCTGATTTTTTTCAATTCTTTATATGTTCTAAATAGAAGTCCTTTGTATGAGGTACAGTTGTTTAAAACTTGTTTTCACTCTGTAGATTTTATTTTCACACTATTGGTGATTTTTTGATATGCAAATGTTTTTTAATAAGATGAGATCCCAGTTGTTGATTCTTTGAAGTACTTCCTGTGCAGTTCCTCTTTTGTTCATGAACTTTCTGCGTACCCCATGTCTCTTCCAGTAGATTTAGTTTTGCTATTTTAATATTTAAATCTTTGATCCACTTTGACTTTAATTTAGTTCTTGGTGTCAGACATGGGTCTAGCTTTAGTCTTTGGTATATGGAAAGCCAGCTTTTCCAGCACCATTTATTAAAGAGGTTATCTTTCTTCCAGGGAACATGTTTGGTCCCTTTGTAAATGATAAGGTGGCTGAGTGTCTTTGTGATTGTGTCTGAATCTTCTAATCTGTGACACTCATCCTCAGGTCTGTTATTTTGCCAGTACCATGCTGATTTTGTCATTGTAGCTTTGTAGTATAAGTTCAAGTCAGGGATTGCCTTTGTTGCCCAGGATTGCCTTTGAGAGTCTAGGTCTCTTCTGTTTCCAAATGAATTCTAGGAACGTTTTCTCTGCATGTTTGAGGTATGCTAATGCATTGCATTAAGTCTGTGTAACAGTTTCAGGAGTATGGCCATCTTCACAATGTTGGTTCTTCCTATCCATGAACAAGGGATCTCTTTCCATTTTCTGATATCCTCTTCAATTTCCTTTTTCAGAGTTGTGCAATTTTCAATATATAGATCTTTTACATCCTTTGTTAGAGTGATTCCTAAGTATTTGATTTTTTTGGATGCTATCATGAAGGGTGTGGTTTCTCTAATTTCTCTCTTAGTGAGCTTTTTGTTTGTGTACAGAAATACTGTTTATTTTTGAGTGTTACTTTTGCATCCAGCTATGCCACAGAATTTCCTGATTAAATCTAGAAGTCTTTGATGCAGTTTTTGGGTTTTTCTAGGTAGAGTATCATGTCATCTGTGAATAATGATAATTTAACTTCTTACTTTCCTTCTCTTATTCCTTTTATTTCTTTGTCTTTCCTAATTGCTCTGGTTAATGGTTCCAGAACTATATTGAGTAAGAGTGGTGATAGTGGACATCCTTGTCTTGTTCCTGAATTTAGAGTGAAAGCTTTTGGTTTTTGTCCACTTAGTATGATGTTGGTTGTTGATTTGTCATGGATGACTTTTATCAGATTGAAGTAAAGACCATCTATTCCAGTTTTCGGTAGGGTTTTATCATAAATGAGTGTTGGAATTTATCAAAAGCTTTTTCTGCGTTTATTTAGATAATTACGTGATTTTTGTCTTTGGCTTTGTTGACACAATGTATTATGTTTATTGATTTGCATATGTGGAATCATCTCTGCATTCCTGGGATGAATCCCACTTGGTCATGGTGTACAATTGTCTTGATAATTTGCTGCATACTGTTTGTACCTATGTTCATTGGGGAAACTGGTCTGTAGCTCTCCTTTTTCCTTGGGTCTTTCTCTGGTTTTGGTAATACTTGCATCTAGGAATGATTTTGGAAGACTTGCTTCTCTTTCAATTTCATTAAGGAGTTTGAGAAGTATTGGCATTAAATCTTCCCTAAATTTCTTGTGGAATTTAACCATGAACTCATCAGGACCTGGGCTTTTCTTCATTGATAAATTTTTAACTACATTTTTAATTTGATTAACAGAATTGGGTCATTCAGAATTTTTATATCTTCTTGATTCAGCTTTGTTGATTCATAGATTTCTAGGAATCTATCCTTTTCTTCTGTGTTTTCCATCCTATGTGAGTAAAGATTTTCAAAGTAGGTATTGATGATCTGAATTTCCACAGGATCTGTAGTGATTTCACCCTTTTCATTCCTCACTGCATGAATTTGAGTATTTTTTCTTTCCTGTTTTTGATAAAGTTTGCTAGAGATTTATCAATTTTATTTATTCTTTCAAAGAACCAACTCTTTGATTCATTAATTCTTCATGTTGTTTTAGTTTCAAAAACATTAACTTCTACTCTGATCTTTATAATTTCCTCCCTTCTATGGGCTTGGGCTTGACTCATGCTTCTTTTTCTAGAAGCTCAAGGTGCAGTATTAGGTTGTTTTTTGTGCTCATTCTGTTTTTCTGATGTGAGAATTCACTGCTATACATTCCCCTCTTAGAACTGCTTTCATTGTATCCCACAAGTTCCGGTATGTCATATTTGCATTTTTGTTTGATTGTAGATATTGTTTAATTTCATCTTTAATTTCACCTGTGACCCATTGGTTCATGAAGGTGTGATTTAATTTCCATATGTTTATGGAGTGTTTGCAATTTCTTTTGCCACTAATTTCCAATTTCATTGCATTATGATCAGATTATATATATGGGATAATTTCAGTTCCTTTGCAGTTACTTAAGCATTTTCTATGGGCTAGTATATGGTCTATTTTAGAGAACATCCCATGTACAGCTGAGAAGAATGTGTATTCTGATGTTGTTGGGTGAAACACTCTGTAAACATCTATTAAGTCCATTTGTTCACAGGTTTGGTTCAGTTCTGTTATTTTATTTATTTATTTATTTATTTTTTGCTGATTTTTTGTCTAGTTGATCTGTCTCTTTGTGACAATAGGGTGTTAAGGTCCCTTGTTATAATTGTATTATTTCTTATTTGATTTTTCATATCTATCAATATTTGTCATATAGTTGTGTGCTCCCATATTTGGGCACATATATTTATGATTATTATCTCTTCCTCTTGAATTTTTCCCCTAACAAGTATGTAGTGACCTTCTTTTTATCTTTTGATAATTCTTGGTTTGAAGTTCACATTGCCTACCAACAGAATACCTACCCCTGCTTTTTTCTGTTGCATGGAATATTGTTCTCCACCCTCTGATTTTTAGTGTATGAATTTCTTTTTGAGTTAACTGTGTTTCTTGTATACAGCATATTGTTTCTTGGTCCATTCTGCCATGTTTAATTGTTTGTCCTGCCTTGTGGTTTCTTTCTGTTGGTATTCTGAGAATTGTGGCCATTTTCATCTGTGTCTATAATAACTTTCAGTACTCTTTCTCCTTTTTTTTTTTTTTTTCTTTTTTGCTACTGGGGATCAAACTCATGACCTCATGCATACCAGGCAGCTGCTTGTGCCACCGAGTTAAGTCCCCAGCTTCTCCATTACTTTTGAAAGATAATTTTTTCCAGGGTACATCAATCTGGGTTAGCAGTAGTTTTCTTTCATGACTTGAAATACTTCACTCCAAACTCATTCCTTTATTGTTCATTCGAGATTTCCATCATTTCTCTATGCTCCTCTATTTTTTTAATCTCTGTCTTCTCTAGACATGCTGAGCAATTCCTTCATTATGGTTGTCATTTCTTTTTCTAACCTGAGAGATTATTTATGATCTGATTTTCTCTGTAGCCTAATGAATTTGTTGCTTTACTTTGGTTGTTGTAATTTCCAAGATTTCAGGTGTTTTTCTTCCAATTTTTTCTATGTCTATGTCTCCTGGACTTATTTTGGGTGGGCTGGAGGTCTGAGACTTCATTTTAATTCTTCGTTTTGTTATTTTCTTTTTCAAAAAATTTTTTTTCTCTGATGATCCTTATCAGTTTTTGTAGTAGGTAACTATATCACTAGTATCAAGGCCTTTCTAGGAAATGTCTGTTCTTCAGGGATGTCTTCTGTGTGTAGGAGGTTCTTGGTTTGTGTCTGTCCCAAGAGTCTGCCTTCCCAGTTAGTTAAGTGTGCAGTGTTGGTGCCTTTTTGGCTCAGTCACTAGTCCTTTAGTATTGGGCTGTGGTGAGGCTATTACCCTAGAGCTTCCCAGTTTTGTTATGGAAGGAAGAACAACTGACTGCAATAGATATGACATCTAGCTAATTATCAATCTAGACAATTATCAATAACAATAGCATCAAGCACAATTTAGAAATTGACAAACTGTGGTAACTATTGATTTTGTACTTTAGACCATAGAAGCAAAGTCTATAGTTATATAACAGAACTGATCATAAATTAGGCTTGTGTATGCAAAGTGTTTCCCCTTGGTAGAGGACAGTGCATAAAACAAAGATAATAGAAAAGGAAGTTCAAGCAAGGTTGGAGGACATGGGATGATCATGCAAGGTTTGAGAAACAAAAGAAGGGAGTAGAAAAGAAAGAATGAAGGAGTGTTGTAGGACAAGGGGCCAGTTGCCTGGATTCCTTTGGCCACTTTTTCATATTTTGTCATTTTAAAAATCAGGAGGCATCTTATCATGACTTTTGGCAAGTGGTACTTATGACATGGTCACCATAATTGGTGCCAAATATGTATCAAAAGTTGTAGAATGGATATCAGAAGAAAATATAATGCTAAGAGTGATAAATTTCATTAAGTACTTCTTCATCAAGAGTCTATGGTAGTGGTGGCAAACCTATAGTGCCTGCGCTGCAGCTGACTATTTGTCAGCACTGTAAGCTCTAAAAGATTCACCCATTAATTGTCTGTGCCATCCCAGCACTTGGGAGGCTGAAGCAGGAGGATAGCTTCAAGTTTGAGGCCAGCCTGGGCTGCAGAGTGAGGTTAAGGCCAGACTGAGCTATAAAGAAAGAAAGAAGGAAGTCTAGTGTCTTGTCTTATTTAGTTCCTCATTGGTGAGACAAAATGTTAAAGGAAGCAAGATTTATTTTAGTGCATGGTTTGAAGAGGTTTAAATCCATACTTGGAGGGTGATAAAGCAGTGTAGCATGGCAGGGCAGGCAGCAGGCAGCAAGCAGTGAGTCTTCCTTTTCCTTTTATCACATCCAGGCTAAAAGCCTATTGCATAGTGCCACCAGGGTGGACTTTCCCATTATCCACACCCAGAACTATGCTAACCCAATCCATACACTTATCTATTTATCACATACCCTTAATCCATATTCACAAACCCTAGGTTCGGCCACCTTGAAAAAGCCCCATCTCTGAGGCTTTGGAGGGACATCTGGATATAAGCCATTACAGGCAGAAAGGAGATATTCTGAAGAAAACTATAAACATCTATAATTCTTAGGTAAAAACTGGAAAATGCTTTAAAAGAGTTGATTTTTATGTAAAAAGCATTTAGGAATAACTGAAGCAATTTATTTTTGCTTTCTTTTTAAAATATGCCCAAGAGTTTTATTTTATTAAAACCTATGTGGAAAAGTCTAAAAGACCTCCTTCAGTAATTAAAAATAAAAATTCTAAATTTGAAAGTGATTATGGCCTAGTGTAGGAAGCATTCTATATCCCCCACAAGCAGACAGAAAAGCCCTTGTAGACTTCTGGCTCCTTCAATTGTGTGTGTATAGGGGGAATGGGGGATGTTAATGGAACTAGCAGAAAAGACTCAGCTTTTGAGAAATGACCTGCTCAGAAAGTTTCTTGGTACCAATGAGCCTGAACCTCCATTTCTCTGTCTAGAGACTCAGATGAGCTGGGGTTTACCTGCAGGAGGATCTTGTCACAAGTTCCCAGATAGGAAAACTTTTATTGCTGGAGACATCCTTGCCCCACTAATACACTTACAGCCTGGCTTTGGAAGAATATTTCTGCATCCTTAGGCAGCACAAATAGGGATCAGTCTAATCTCCAGCAGAGTCATATAAACCAAGCAGAGCACATAGTACAACAAAGCTTCTTAAAAACTAAACTGCAATTAGTATTACACCCCACAATGTAGGCAAAAAACTATGTGCAGAACTAACAGAATGGTTTTTTGCAACAGTAAGTGATTTAAACAGACATACCAGTTAGAATGTCTAATAGATAACTGAAAATCACATCATATCATGACAATAAAATGACAATTGAATGAAAAAAGACAATCGATTGTTGCTAACCTTGAGATAATCAAAGGTTAATATTCTCAGATAAGAATTTTAAGGCAGTTATTCTAAAAATGCTTTAACAATTAATTTTTTTCTTAGAAAAAAGAAAATAGAACATTTTGGCAAAGAAATTAAAGTTATAAACAAAGCCAAATAGAAATTATAGAACCCAAAAATATAGTAACAAATCTGACTAAAATCTTATTGAATCTACTTAATAATAGGGAGAGATTAAAGAAGAAAGTAAATGAGTAAATACAAGAATTCATTCACTCTGAATAGGAGAAGAAACTAAAAGCAAAACAAAAAAACAACCCCACAAAACACAGTAAGATTATATACTTGAGGAATAAAAAGCAATGTATGCATCATTAGATTGCTAGGAGAAAACAATTGAAGTTGAAAGATGATTTGAAGATATAATGGTCAAAAATTTCCAAAATTTGTCAAAAGACACAAAGCTACATATTAAAAAAGCTGAGTAAGTCCTTAATAGTATAAGCCCAATGAAGTACATGCTAAGTAATAGTACACATGCCAAGTGTCACGACTCTGAAACTAAAGACAAGCATAAAAGATTGAAAACACCCTGAGAGAAACAACACTTCATCTACAGGAGAACAAAAATTCAAATGTTAAAGGATTTCTCATAAAAATCCAGGTAGATCAGCAAGATGTGACACATATTTCACATGTTACAAGAACTGTGAAGTGCAAATTCTATATCCAACATAACTAGCTTTCAGAAAATAGCTACACTTGCCCAAGTGCACTCCAGCCACAACTGAGGAGGCTTCTACCACGGGTAACCAGCATGGGCTGGGAAAACCACCAGCCAGCCCCACACCAGCACACCCAATGACCACCACTGGATACTGGTAGCCAGCACTGACCAGGAGAATCAAACAGTCATGCCTTGGAGAAATTGTAGCCAATGTGGGAAGTGTCTGGGACTCTACTACCCGCTTGTCCAGAAAAACCCAGGAAAATGTCAAGGTGAAGAAGCAAAAGGCAGTCTCTGGCCTCCAACCCAAGCAGAGCAAGTCCGAGAGATGTAAACATAGAAGAGATAGGGAGTCACACAGCTGATGTTTCTGAAGTGATGGCAAGTGAAGTAAAGAAACAACTTCATGAGGCTATAAAAGAAATTACAACAGAAATACTACCTCAGGTAAAAGAAGAAATGAAAAATATAATAAAAGAATTGCTAAGCACCTTTAAAGAAGACATAGATTAAAAAAACAGAGGAGCATAGGAAAATGAGGAAAACCTTGAATGAACAATATAAAAAAGATTTAGAATACATGAAACAGATTCAAAGAGATACCCAGGAAATTAAAAACTCCATTGAAAGCTGGCAAAACCACTTGAAAGAAACTGAAGATAGACTTTCAGACCTTGAAGCAAGGTTTGTAGCTTGCAATCACAAAAGGAAACATGTCTTAAAAATAACAAGGAACCAGGAAATAACAATTCAATGACTGCAAGATGATGCAAAGAAAAATAACTTAAGAATAATAGGTGTCGGTGAAAAACAGGGGTCAACACAAATGACCTAAAAAGTCTGTTTGCAGAAGTAAAGCAGAAAACTTCTCAAGCATGGGAAAAGGATGTGACATTCAGATAAGTGAGGCATATAGGACTCCAGTTAGTCATAACCAAAATAAATCTACACCTAGACATACAATAATCAAGATCCCAGAAATTCAACACAAGAACAGAATATTAAAAGCTGTTAGAGAAAAGAAACAGATCACCTGTAAAGAAAAACCTATCAGAATCATGACAGACTTCTCAACACAAACCATCAAGTCAAAAAGCAGCTGGAGTGAAGTATTTCAAGTCCTGTAAGAAAGCAACTTCCAACACAGATTGATGTGCCCTGCAAAACCATCTTTCAAAATTATGGAGAAACAGGATACTTCCATGACACAGAACAACTGAAGGAATTCATGACCACCAAACCAACCCTACAAAGAATACTGAAGGACATTCTAGAGAAAGATAAATAAAAATGACCATGGTTCCAGGAACAGTGGCAGAGGGGGATCACTGAGCAGGGTAGACAGTTGAATGGAAGGGAAAAGTGGAGTCAATGGCAGGAAAATAGCTTAGCAGAGATGACCCAGTGCATGTTGATCATAACCAGTAATGTAGATAGCCTCAGTTCACCGATAAAAAGAAACACAGGCAGAGTGGATCAGGAGACAGGATCCATCAACATGCTTTATACAAGAAACACATTTAACTTGAAAGAAAATTCATAGACTGAAAGTCAAAGGAGAGAGAACAATACTCTGTGACAGGGAACCAGAAAAAAGTAGAGGTAGCTTATCCATCAACTGAAGAACAGATAAGAAAGATATGGCACTTTTATACAATGAAAAGCTACTCAGCTATAAAGAAACATAGCCTTGAGCCTCTTGTAGGTAAATGGATACAACTTGAGATCATGCTCGTATGTGAAATAGATCAGTCACAGGTGTGAACATCTTGTTGTCACCCCAGTATAAAAAACTGAAGGAGTTAGTGAGATCCAAAATGCACAATAGATAATGTGAAAGTGAAAGGGGAGAAAATATCTAAAAAGAGGAAGCAGTCTCTGTTATAGTGTTAATCTATTATAGTGTTTTGAAACCCTGTATTGTTTTCATTGTTCTGTTTGGTTTTATTTGGTTTTGTTTTGTTTGAATTTGTTATATTTGATGGTATTGACAGCTATTTCAAAGATAACAAAATATATTATGGTAGCCATTATTGATTTCCTATTACCTTGTTTCAAAGCCCTATGCTGTTTTTGTTGTTTTGTTTTGATTGATTTTACTCTATTTTGTTTTGTTTGATTTTATCATGTCTGATGGTATGGTCAGTTCTTTTTGAAGATTACAAGAGGCATTATGGTGGCCACTGTTGTTTTCCTTTTATCTTGTTTTGCAGTCCTGTACCATGTTCATTGTTTAGTTTTGATTGACTCGATTCTGTTTTGTTTCATTTGGTTCTAATCTTTTCAAAATAAAAAGAAAAGAAAAAAGAAAGAAAATAAAATAGCTACACTCCCAGACAAAAGAAAACAAAAAGAATTTGATATAGACCTTCATTGAAAGATTGATTGAAGGAATTTCTTCAAATAGGAAGCAATAAAAGGGCAAATACTGGCTTTCAGGAAAGAATAAACAATAGAAAGATGACTACTCACAAGGTTATTTTCTCCTAAACTTCATAAATACATTTTTATTAAATATTATACTGATTCTCAAGGCAAAGGCTCTTTAAATGGAGAAGGTAAAAGACTGAATAGAAGTGATTTTTCCACATTTCATTCAAAATGGTTACATGTTGATACCAGTAGACTGTAGTAAGTCAAATAAGTATAAGGTAATATCCAGAACAACCATTATAACAACTAAACAAAGAGATACATCGTACAACACTATCAAAAAATTAAAAGTAATTTTAAAAATGCTTAAGTAATGCACTAGAATCCCCCCAAATGGAGCAAAAAGAACCAAAGAAAATAAAAAATAACAAATTTAACCACTAACATGTTAGTAATTTATTAGTAGGATTTAAATACATCAATTGGCAGAGATTAGAGAAGAATAAATAAAAACATGAGCTAACTATATACAGTTTATATGAAGTTTGCTTCAAATTCAATGACATACAGAGTGTGTGATGGAAAATATGCTACATAAAAACTATTACAATGAAAGACACATTACTATTAGCCCTCCTCAGAATACTCACCCTCACCTTAAACACATTTGTCTATCATTCTTACCACTTTCTCAAGTAGTTCTGAAAGTCTTTTTTGTGTGTGTCTTTTTTTATATTGTAATGGCTGCTTTCATGTCCTGAAATGATTTAAAATGTTTATATTTCATGGTCATTGTAACTATGGGGAAAGGTCAAAAGACACACAAGCCAGATCAGGTGAATAGGACAGGTTAAGACATGTTGTTATGCTTTGAAAATCTGCCTTTTCACTGGATGGTATTCAGGACCAGCATTCATTATATTTTTTTCATCACATTTTATATGGCCAGAGCAGTGAGTTAAGTATGTTGGAAGGAAAAGGGACTATTTTGAGGAGGGTTAACGCAATGTGTCTTTTATTATGATTTTAAAAATTTTTTAATATTTGCCATATTTGTATCACCCTTGTAGGTTGAAAGTAAAAGAATAGAAAGATATATGTATAAAAGCTAATACTAATACTAATAGAAAAAAATGGTTATACTAATATCTGATAAAGGAGACTTCAGAGAAGAGAAAATTACCAGTGCCAAGAGGCAGCTTTTTGTCCCTAAAATGCACACAGTGATACATGCATCAGCTTAGTAGAAAGAGATAACAATCCAAAGAGATAACACACCAAACAGCAGGGCATCAGAGTACACATTCCAAACACTGATAAAGCTGAAAAGAGCAGTAAATGAACCCACAACTATGGTTGGTGACTGAACACCCACCTCTCAGAGGCTGATAAAACTACTAAACAGAAAAATCAGGAAAGATACATACAAAACAATCAACCAACAAGTTCTAATAGTTTTATATAGAGCATCCCACTGCTAATAGCAGAAAACACTGCTTTTTGAAGATTTCATGGAGACAGATAATAGCTTGGGAAATAAAACAAACTTCACCCAATTTAAAAGAACTGAAATCACACAGTGTATTTCTCGACTAATAGAATCAATTAGAAATCAATCAACAGAAAATTAATAGAAAAATCTCTAAATGTGGAAATTAAACAACATACTTTTATTTAATACGTGGATATAAGAAGTCTCAAAGCAAATTTTAAAATATATAGAATTGACTGAAATTTTGAAAATGTCACAATACGTGGGCTGCATTTAGTGCAGTGATGAGAAGACAATATACAAGTGCTTACGTTAGATATTAAAAAAACTGAAGTCAGTAATCAAAGTTTCTGCATCAAGAAACTAGAAAACGAACAAGTCTAGTGAAAGCAAGAAGAAAACTAATAAAGATCAATGAGATTAAAAATAGGAAAATAAAGCAAATGTAGAAAAACTTGGTAATTTAAAAAATCAGTAATACTGATAAAACTCTAACAAGATTGACAATAATAGAAAAGGAAAAGAAAGCTCTGTGTGTCAGTTTAATTGGCAGCAGTTTTTCTCTTCCAGTTTTATATAAAACAATGCATCTTAAAATTTTTTAAAAACTGTATTGAATTTATTAAAACATGACTTTAATTTTTTAAAGCCTCATTAATATTCTGTGGTTAAAAGGATATGGTCCCACTTTAGGGTTTTACCGTGGAAGGTTGCTATCACTAGAATTTTCACCATTTTGTAGTCTGGAACATTCAAGGGGTAACAGATTTTATGTCTGGTGAGAACATCCCTTATGCTTAAATATTTCTAGCTCACTGTGTCTTCATATAGTGGAGAGAGAGCCCTGGTCTCTTCCTCTCCCAGGAAGACACTAATCTCATCATGCGAGCCCCACCCTCATGATCTCCTCTAAACACAATCACTTTCCATAGGTAGAATGCTTGTGTTTGGAGATGGGACTGAGGGGGCCAGGTCAAACCAAAGAAAAGTTACTGAGGGTTATCAAATGAAAACGAATGCACTTACATTTTAATTTTTAAGCATTTTATTTTTTGGCTAATTGATGGGCATGGTAGACTCATAGGAAGATTATCTTATATTTATTTTACTAAAGGGAAACTGAAGCCCCAGGAATGAAGGCAAAATAGAAAAATGGTCTCCACATTGCAGTTGCCATTCCTGGCTTCTATAAGTTCCAAGCCCAGCTCAGACAGTGCATTGCTCTAGCTATAAGGCTCCCAGACAATCTCTTCACTCTTAGTTTGGCATTAAATGTAAATATTGCCAATCTGGAGTTTTCCCAGTAGCCTCAAGGGTACAGAGAGAAAGACAGAAACCCAATTCTTCCCTGTTCAGCCTGACTTGGACTCCCCAAAGCATTTTATCAGGGTCACTTATGAGTAAACTACTTGAGATTCATTATTTTATGGTTAGATTCCTGGTATGTATTGTCATCTCAAAGGCAACTTTGACTGTTCTTTTTAAAGTGATGCTTATGTTTGTTCTATGATAACCAGCACTTTCACTTAAACTTTTAGAAAATTTCTGTTTTATTTGGTAAGAGGTTGTCTAAAACCTGGTTTGTAGCCCAAAATGGGTCCCAGATGGATAATCAGCAAGTCATTCAGCCGGTGCAAACTCAGCAATGTAAGGACAACCCCTCCACACTCAAAAAAATGACTGTCATTTTACCTTTCTTCCTAGAGATACAAATCTCAGTTAATTGTTGATGGACTACTGGGAGGATAAAGTTGCTGTTAAAATGATAGAAATGTTCATCTTTCTATGTACAAAAAATGAAAAGAAATACTTTATCAAATAATTACCTACAAATTCTTTTATCAAATAATTATCACTTGGACCATTTTCTATTTGATAATGTTATGAAATGAAGCACTGTTTATTGGGACTTCACATAAGTATTTCAACTACTTGTTTAGAGTCAGGCATTGACTAAATTAGTTTACTTCTGACTCCAGCTCTACTGATGGAAAAGTAGAAAAGTTCACAACTGCAACTCCTGAAGCAGAGTGCTACTTACCACTCCTTACCCAGTGACCCCAGGGCAAATGCCTCATCAGCGTCTCAGGAGACATACACTGGACAGAGCCTTCCTGGCACCCTGAGTCAGTGAAGAAGCCTCCAGCAAGAGAAAACTCACCAAATGAAAGTTCTAAGGCAGCTCAGTTCCTGTGATATTTTTTAATTTCCCTGAAAGACAGATGGACCTATTTTGTATGGAATCTTGCACTAGAGAGTAAAGTAGAGGGTCAGGATGTGGCCTACTGATCAATACACACTTCATATTCAAGGCCCATGTTTCTCTTACCAGTAAAACACACACCCCTACCCCCAACCCCACTGCTACAAACCGCATGTTTGTATTTGTACCATATTCATATGTTGACACCTTAACCACCAATATGATGGTATTTGGAAGTTGGGGTCTTTGTAAAGTGATTGTGTTTAGAGGAGATCATGAGGGTGGGGTACCCATGATGAGATTAGTGTACTTCTAGGAGAGGAAGAGACCAAAACTCTCTCTCCTACATATGAAGACACAGTAAGGTAGGAATATGCAAGCCTATTGGAGGACTTCAACAGACACAAATCTGCTGGCACCTTGGTCTTTCCAGACTCCAAAATGATGAAAATAGAATGCTGTGTAAGCCACTCAGTCTCTGGTTATTTTATTATAGCAGTCCAAGCCAATTAAGACGCAAATGCACATATACACCCACATAGAAGACACACGTACCTCAGTGTACCATACACACATGTGCATATGCATATATATATTATATATTGTATATATTATATATTATACATTATACATTATACATTATATATATATTGTAAACATTATATATATATATATATATATATATATATATATATATATATATATATATGGAGAGAGAGAGAGAGAGATACATGCACACCACAGAAACACATACCTGTTCTATAAATTTCCTGGAGTGATGAAAAAGAAACATTTGTCTTCAAATTGAGAGGGCATCAATAAATACAAAGAATGAATCAAACAACTTTAGATGGTGAGTGAGTTTAATAGGTGTTACTTGAAGACCAGTGGACAGCTTATAGGCTGCAGCACTACCAAAATCACTAATCTCCCTTTGCTAAGTTACAACTTATGTAAGGCCTCAATGAAACAGCAAAAGAAAGAAGCAAAATACAAGAATTGTTGGGAAAAGTTAGGTGCAGTCCATTCTTATCGGAAACTCCATCAGTCTCAGCAAGCACTCTTGAGCCCCAGTGGTAGGTAACCTTGTTGTGTTGCAGTCTGGTACGTAGACTTGGCACCTGCAGGGGCGGGAGGACACTAGATAGTTAAACAGATCCACTATAAGACAGAGTTATTTGGCTAAGGTTAGGAAAACTATCCTCCGTACAATACCACACTGCATACACATGCATATTTTATATATGTATATGGTTTATATAACATATCCATTCCCCCTACCCACATATACCACTCAGCACCACTGATTTACATTAATCAGTAATTCTCCATGTGCCATACCCTCTCATTTCAGATTTTGATATATCCTGTCCTCTCTACAAGGAACAGACTTTGGCTTATGAACCCTTTTTTATTTGATTAATTCTTCATCATGTTTCAGTCTTCGCCATGATGTCTCTTCCTTCAGAAAGCCTTCCTTACTTTCCCATTCTCCCTACCCAACCTGTTTAAATACAGTGGACCTCTGAGTTAATTTACACTGGTTTTTCAAGAGCTACAGCTCTGTGCAAGCCACGTGGGTTCCAGGAAGAGAAAAGTCAGTACCTCCCGATAATCAACCATGTTAGACTGGGAGGACCCAACAAAAAGCCAACTAACCAGCCTTTCTGGTAAGCCATGCAAGCCTTATGGGTTCCAGGAAAAGAAAAGTCAGCACCTCCCAAGAATCAGCCATGCTGGGACTGGGAAGACCCAACAAGAAACCAACTAGCCAGTCTTTCTGGTAAGCCGTGCAAGTCATGCAGGTTCCAAGAAGAGAAAAGTCAGTGCCTCCCATAAGCCTACTGGCATGTGGGCTGAGAATCAAATCCCCACCCCCACTCTGTAAGCAACCCACTGGTTCAGAGGACAGAATGAGTTGATAGCAACTAAGGTACATAAAGCAACTAAATGTTTGTATTGTTTGGTTGATTTTGCAGGCCTGGGGCCAGCAGTCTGAGCATCTCTTGGGAAGATGACAGTATGAAATGTAGCAAATATGGGGGATTTCCTTCTATCTTGTCTTTGAAATACAATATTGTCCTCACTGTTTTGCTTCATTCCAATTGTTTTGCATTATTCAATATTCTGTTTTGATTGGTTTTATTCTGCTTTGCTTTTGGTTTTATTTTGCTATACCTGATGTAACGGACAACTATTGTGAAGATAACAGATACTATGGTGGCTATTGTTGTTTTCCTAGTATCCTTCTTTGCAGTTCTGTGCCAGTTTTGCTGCTTTGTTTTGACTAGCTTTGTTCTGTTATGTTTTGTTGGATTTTACTATGCTTAAAATAAAAAAATCAGTGAAATTTGCCCCCCTCAAAAGAACCACTCAGTAAGGTGACACTGTTATTTGAAATCGGTAGGAGTCATTACACCATGGAAATTGGCAACTGCCAAAAATCAAGGACATTTTTCTGGTATGACCAATTATTAAACACTTATCAACACATCACTGATTAGATTCTTCATAGTCCTCCCATAACACTTCATAATTTTCCTTTCTTTATGTTTAATATGTACTATATTTGCTGGCTTCTTATCTATTTGCCCCAAAAGACCATAAGCTCTGTGATGGCAGCCCTTGCCTATCTTGTTCACCACTGATACCTCCAGCCAGCTGCAGAGCACCTAGCTACACTGGCCTCAACAAATATTTTTAGATAGATGATGGGTGACTTCTGGATGCTCCTCTCCTATTTGATATCTGGTATGGCCAATTTCATAGTTATGACCCAGAAATTCATGAGTATGTGGTAACAGGATATTTCCAGTCCAAATAACAAGCTTCATCAGAAGCTCAGTCCTAAACTCTAAGGCAGCGTATCTGAATGGAGAGCTCAACCCCTCCACAGTGACATTATAATTTTATCTACAGCCACCTGTGAAAAAAGTGGTACAAGTGTAGTGCCTCTGAAATCACACAATGAGACTCCAAAACCCTTTCACAATTTGCCAGTGTCTGAACTTGCCTTAAAAAGAGATAAATCATTTCTCTCCAGGATCAGAAAGAGACAGTGTAAAACGTCCTGATAGGAGTGGTGCATTTCATAATTAAAGTACAAGACTTGTCCAAAGTCTTTTTTAAAATAAGCTTTGATGGGGTATATAAAGGAAAACAAAGAAGCCAAAAGCTGGAGGCTGCCAGTTGTCTGAAATAGGGAGGAAAAATAGGATCAACAACCTCTAACAATGGTCAATGGTCACCATCATCTCACCCATTAGTCAGGTACTGCCCTTACTCCCTCAAGAAGTGAAGTCCCCTTGAAGCTGGGCTGACTTTGAGACTTGATTTCATCAACAGAATGTATTGAAAATGAGCCAGTTCCAGTTCTGAGCATTTAAAAGGCCTGGGAGTTCCTTATTTGCACTTGCTGGGGAGGTCACTCTAAGAATTTGCTATATATCCTTCCAGACCTTTTTCTAGATTTTCATATCATAGGGGAAAATATACAATTTTAAACATAAGTTCATATAATATATTCTGCAACTTTCTTTTGCTACTTAATAGTATTTTGAGATATATTTTTTGTTAATTCATGTAGGCTCAGTTTGTTTTAGCTATTATAACTTCAGTGCACAGATATATCACATTTTATTTCACTATTCTTCAAGAAATGACAACTTGTTATTCATAGGTGTTTTTATTACAAAATGCTACTACAGATC